>JADRCH010000081.1:7014005-7117967 GCA_019843965.1 Rhynchomys soricoides | reverse complement strand
GAAGAAGAAGAAGAAGAAGAAGAAGAAGAAGAAGAAGAAGAAGAAGAGTGCTTTGGCAGAGGACTAAATTCAATTTCTAGCACCTACATCAGGTGATTTATAACAGTCTGTAAGTCTAGCTTTTGGAGACAGGATATCTCTTCATTCCAGGAACACCTGTAGTCTCGTACACAGACCCATACAAAGGCACACATGAACATGCACACAATTACAGATATTAAAATCTGTGACTATGAATGCTCATCTTAAATTATGCCTATTAACTGAAAGTAAAAGTCCAGATACCTGTATGATGACGCATAAATGGCAGTTGTGACAAGCAGTGGAATATCACCCAATGACAGAATAAAGCAAAACAATGACACCTGCTATGGCAAAACTATATCTCAAAAACATAGCATTAAACCAAAATGCCAGGTATAAAAGTAAAGTTCTGATGAAATTCTATCCATTTAAAGTTTTCAGCAGACACAAGTACACTGTGGTGCTTGAAATATCAACAGTTTTGCTTGACACACAGGAAAGACTGGCTGAAAAGCCACTGTAGAATAACTTGCTAAAGACTGAATTATTCTGTAGTTTGAACAGTGTTTGAATACATTTGAAAACATGCATGAAATAATACTCAATAGTTTATCATTTATAAAATGCTTTTTGACGTTAAAAGGAACTGTGTGTGCATGTATGTCCCTCCCTGTGTGTGTGTGTGTCTGTGATACACACAGGAAATATGTATGTAGTATATGATGTTTTTCTTTTGTTGAAATAGAGTTTTTCCTCATGTAATATAATCTGATTATAGTTTCATTTTCCTCTTCTCCTTCTAGTTCCTCTTCACCTTCCTTTGCTTTCTGTATCAACTTCTTTAATGTCTTTCAATTAGAAATAAAATTACATTCATCTAAGGAATAATATATAATATATAAGAAAACAAAAGCTAACTCACTAAGATTTAACAAAACAAACAAACAATATAGATAAAATAGCCCAAGAGAATGCATAAGACACAGATACCCATTTGTACTCACACTCAGGAATCCCATAAAATACCAATCTGGAAGCCATAATTTATATGCAAAGGACCTGGTGGAGACCCATGTAAGTCCTGTCTATCATGCCTCTGTCTGTGTGAAATCATATGAGATTTGATCATGCTGATGTAGATGGCCTTGTTTTCCTGGTTTCTCCACTCACTCTGGCTTTTGTATTTTTTTCCTCTTCTTCCCCAGGGTTCTCTGAGACTTTAGGGGAGGAATTTGATGGAGATATCCTTTTTAGGGAAGCATGTTTAAAA
Source organism: Rhynchomys soricoides (assembly GCA_019843965.1). NCBI lineage: Eukaryota > Metazoa > Chordata > Mammalia > Rodentia > Muridae > Rhynchomys > Rhynchomys soricoides. Next base: position 7,116,673 of record JADRCH010000081.1, on the reverse strand, counting down.
GTTTCTTCCCTTGTTCCCGAATAATGTCTAGGTTTAGGTCTTTGTATTTGTTCTACTGCAGGAGGAAGCATCTCCAGTGATTGCTGAAACAGAATTTAAAACTTGTGTGGGTTGAGAAAGTGAAAGAGATATCCACAGAAGAGAGAGAAGCCTTGGTTAAAATTGTTATAAAAATCCTTTGGGAAACTTGACTATGTTAACGTTTAGAAAGAATAATAGAGAAGAAAATGTCAAATTTAAAAAGAAGATATTGATAGAGCAATATACTAGAGCTGGCAGATAGAGCTAGATTAAAGTTACTAAACATGTTTCAGATTCTGCTTCAAAAGGCAAAGAAAAATTAAGATGGAAACTGATCAGGCTCAGGAGGTTTAGGGTTCTGGCCCAATTAATTTATAGTGGTTTATGTAATCAATCAGGAGCAGTGACTAAGCAAATTTTCATTATTTGGACTCTATGTTGCCCTCACAAGGATAAGAGAAGCTCTGGGGCCTTTGCAGTTGGCTTCTAACAAGATAGATAATTTTGATCATGTTAGGGGTTATTTCTGAAACGGACTCTGCCCTAGGCTACTGCTTTGGTAAGGAATAAGCACTAACAGCTCTCATCCAAAATCACTTTATAGAAGAAAAGTCAGGTACCACAGGAAACTTTGCACAAGAATTACTGTAGACTATGAGCTCTTATATAAAGCAAAGTTTGTGAGATCTATTTGGAAGGTGCTTACAAGTATGCTTATTGCCCTCTTACTATGCTTAAGGAAAAGCTACCAGAATATCTATAAAGGTACAGAAAATAAATGAGAATTATATATAGGGAATAAGAATTCTTGTCCCTTAAACCTTACAAACCATGAACTACAGAAGGCTGAATATAAAGAGAGTCATATGTGTTTCTGCTGTACTACTTGATATTAGAGAAAACATGAGGATGGCTAGATAATATCCAGAAACAATACTGGATTAAACAAACATAATAGGTCTAATACTTCAGAAACAAAGCTCTCGAGTGGCTTCATTGAAATGTACTGATATTTGAAACTATGGATTATAAAACTTCAGGAAACAAAACTAAATGGAAATCATCTGGGGAGAGAACAACAGAAATTAAAAATCACTTCAAAATATCAAAAATGCAATAGGAAAGCATTGTAGACTCAGCATTTGCTCTCATTAGAAACAATTCTCCAAACTGCCATTTAAATCAATGTGTGTGTGTGTGTGTGCGTGTGTGCATGTGTGTGTGTGTGTGTGTGTGTGTGTGTGTGCATGTGATGTGTGTGTGATGTGTGTATGCATGCATGGATAATTCTGCTTTTTAGTAATCATGTGTTTCATTCTATTATTTTAAAGCATTTTTTCATACTACCCAGTAAAATCAATTTATAAACTGCTTACTATCTTTGATTCTTTGTATTTCTTATCACTATGAGCAGCATACAGAGCTGTTTTTGGAGTACAGTTATATATAATGGAATGGCAGAGTGTTCAAGTATTGTTTGGGTAAAGGCATTATAAACAAAGCACCATTTCTCCACTAGTCATAGTGAATGGAGGAAGCTTTCTTTGTCTAACAAGATTGTCAAAAATAGTCACAGATAGGGGTTCTTAGACAATATAAGTGTGTGTCTTAGTTCTATACATTGAAAACACAGGATTTAAAGGGTCTACAAGTTTGGTTCAAGAAATGCCACCTAAGGCATTTCTGCATTAAAGATGGTTGTCATGCACCATGTCTTCATGTGGGTTCTTCTTTCTTATCTTTGTACATTCATTTTTAATAATATTTTAAACTTTGTTCTTTGAGAATGTCTTACCTTTTTATCATCTATTATAATCATATATATCCTCCAATTTCATCCCTCCAACTAGTTGGATATCATGAACATTCCTCACTCTCAACTTTAGGTCTACACTGAAAAAAAAATACAAAAAAAATACAGTGGAGTCTTGTGCATATGTAGTATTATACAAGCTTCAGGTATTTTTCAGCTTACTTAGCTTTTCTTTTGTTTCAAGGGATCTTGGATATATTTAAATTTGGGAAAATAACTTATAGTTTTCATGGGTGAGTGATTTGGTGAGTTTAATCTTGTTACTTGCCTGAAAACTTAGCAAAGTGATAATCACAATAAAGAAACATAATAAAAACTAACTCAGGGGCAAGGAATGTACCTCTTTAGTGAGGATTCTCCCTAGACCCATTCAATGGCCCAAATTCAATTCCTAACACAGAAAGGTTAACAAATCTATGATAAATAATAAATCAAGGGTATTAAATAGTAGAAAATATATAAATATGAAAAGTAAAAGCAATACTTTCAAAGTCTAAAAAGAATAGTGATTATTAACATACTGAATAAACAATAATTGTAAGACAATATTTTTTCATTATAAGCAAAGAAGAAAGCCAGCTGAAAAACTTAAATATGTATGTTTCCCATATGATACTCTCTCTACTTTAATCCATGTAGTATCCAATGAGTTGTGATTTTTAATAGGAATGGGAAGAGTTCCTGATATTTACATTTGGGTTGACATGACTGTGTTCATGTAACTAAAATTCAAAACATATGTCCTATGTAACTTCAGCATAATTATTACCTTCCCATTTTAATAACTGCTATTATGGATAGCATAAATATAATTATTTATGCAATAAAAAGACACATAATAAAAACGAAAGACAACCTCAGTTGCACAATACTTTGCTTTTACCTCCAAGATAACATCTGTATGAAATATTTGAGAACCTTGTACAACATATGTTGAGCACACTCTACCCAGGGCCCAGCTCAAGCTCAGCCCAGAATCACTCTCATCATCCCTCACCTGTACAATTTCCTAAGGTTTTTTGTGTTTTTCCCTCTGTCTCTGTCGTTGTCTCTGTGTCTCTGTGTGTCTGTCTCTGTCTCTCTGTGTCTCTGTCTGTCTCTCTCTGCCTCTGTCTCTCTCTCTGTCTCTCTGTCTCTCTGTCTCTCTCTCTCTCTCTCTCTCTCTCTCTCTTTCTCTTGCCCATTAAATTTAATATGCATTGTTCAAATATCCCTGGATGTTGGAACTGCCCTGGAGAGTCATTGGCCTACAGGGTCACACCCTTAAACTAAACTGACTCTCCTTTCCCAACAACTACCAAATGCCAATATCTCCACAGCTGGGGATGAGACATTGGGACATTGGGACATTGGGACATAGGGACCACCTGTTCTCTACTCATGCTGGATTTGTTTAGCTGAACTTGTACAGGTCTTATGCATGCTGACACAGTCATTTTGAGTTTTTACGTTCATCTTCCCTTTGTGCCTTGCAAACAGTGTTTCATTGTAGTCGTCTACCACTTTTGGCTTGTATAAGTCCTCCCTTTTCTTGGTCCCTGAGCGTCAGAGGGAAGGGTATGATATAGAAGCTCCAAATTACAACAGAGCAGTCCACAGTCTCTTATTGACCAGTTTTGGCTCTCTGGGTTAATTGATATCTAGTACAAGAAGAGTCTTCACGAGCAAGGGTTGAGAAATAAATTAATCTATAGCATTTAGACTCTAGAAGTAATTTTAATATTATGTCTATTTAGCACGATAATGGTAGTAAGTTTTACCCCAGGGTTTTTGATCTATTTAGTCACATGCTCTTGGCCCAGGTAAAGGAAACTAAGTATGAGTTCTGTTTTGTGGAATGGACCTTAAATCCAATCAGCAAGTAGTTGGTTACTTTAACAATATCCATCCCTGTATTACACCAGTAGGGATATCTTGCCAGAAGAGTCATTACTGTAGCTCACAAGGTTTCCACCAGGCAGACACTGGTGATTATTTTTCTTCTCTGGTAGCATGAACAACACTGTCTAGCACTATAAAAGTTAGACAGCAGGGATGAAATTTCTAGGTCAGTACTTACTTGATTTGTCCATATTTCTTACTCCATATTTCTTACTCCATATTTATTACTCAAGTATGTGGTCCCTTAAACAAGAGTATCTTATCTTGCTTTCTATTGCTATCCTTACACAATTTATTTTGCCTCATGGTTCCCTTGGAGTGCTCATATTTCACTTTAATGTGAAAGATTCCTTCTAGTATTATTTGTAGAGTTGAGTTGGTGGTCATTTCTTTCCCAGATTTGAAATACTGTCTGCTATGATTCTATGTTCTATGCCATGGACATGAAATTTTCCCTATTCTGTGCCTGAAATAAATAGATTTGGCTTTTCCTCTGTGACTCAGAATTCTTACCTATGCCACTTGACATTTTTTTGACCTTTCATTTTATGAATAACTATACTTTCTGTGATTTCATGTCCATTTTTCTATCCTTTCTTTAAACCCTACTATCCTTTGTTTGATGTAGGCCATATTGTTAGTGAGACTTTTGACATAATGTTTTAATTTTTTTAATTTTAACTTTATTTTCAGTTTGTTTTTTAAAAACATTTCCATTTCTTCATCGAATTCAATATTCATTCCCTCAATTATTATAATTGCTTTATTTGGGTACTTGTTTGTGTTTTCTTAAAATTCCATTGAGAGTTTATTCCTGTCCTTTTAAATTTCATTCAGATGTTTGTTCATATTTCTTTCAATTCCTTGAACCCTGTGAACATGTTTATATATTCTTTTTCAATTTTGTGCCTTTTCATTTAAGTCATTCTCCTTGTGGATAATGAGTTATTTGTATTTGTGGATGATATATTGTCTTGTTTTTTCTTATTATTTATGTTCTTGCAATGAAACCTGGGCTGATGTTAAGTTGTTGGTTTGCCTTTTGATATATTTTAATTTAACTAACTGGATACTGGAGGAGGGCTAGCAGGCTAGAGAATGTTGGGTAGTTTTAAAGGGACAGAACTGAGGGTATAGGTCTATTACAAGTGTCCTAAAGATCACTAGAGAGAGTCCTAAGCTGAGAGTATAGGAGGTAAACTGGACACTTTGAAGCCTGAGGATGTGAGAGATAAAGCTGTGAGGACCACTATAGAGGTCCTCATCCTGAGACAGAGTGATGGGTTAGCAGTTTAAGATGATCCTGAGTGGGGTTGGTCTACTGGAGTTTCTCTTACTAAGGTTGGCTATATGTACTAGGTTCCTGGAGAAGGTGCCAGGTCAGAGTGGACAAAGCCAGGAGCAGTGATAGCTCATATATTGTACTAGGCCCTCCTCTTTGGCAAAGTACCTCTTAAAGAGCTGGAAGAGTGCTAAGCATTGAGTCCTGATGAATGTAATAAGTGGTTTTGTTAGCCTAGGTATGAAAAGGAGAGGAACCTCTTGGTACATGATCTATATGGGTTCTAGAAATTACTTAAAGGATTGTGAGTGCCCTTGGTAGAAGGAACAATAAAGTCCTACCCAATAATGCAGTTGGCCTAGAGTTCTTGGAAAGGCAGCTAGGGCTTTTGTCTGTCTATAGATGAAGAAGGGGACATTACCTGACACCATACCTTAGGTCCCAGAAAGGAAAATGAGGTGTAGGTGAGCCTAGAGATAATACAGAACATAGCTTTACATGGTTATCATAGTGTATTATGAAAATACAGGTAGAGTTTTTACTGGCCTAGGCAGAAGGGAAGGTGAAGGTTCTACCTGGTACTATGGTCAGCCAGGATTCTTAAATAAATAGTTGTTGTTCGTAGATGAACAGGAAACAACCCCTGTCTTTGTAGAGCTTGAATTCTATAGGAGGATTTATGCTTTATAAAAGCAAAGACTCAGGTGTTATCATTAGAAACAGCCTTAAGATCACAAAGCAATATGATGTAAGGTGAAGAACAGCTAAATTCACATATGTTACATATTAATCTTTTAATGTCGATGGTAGAAAGTATTCTCTGAGTAACTAATTTTTGAACAAAAAATACAAAGTATATGGAAAAGACTGTGTGGCTAGTTGAAAAACAGAGAATTTAAGAAAGAAGTAACAGTAGATTCATAATCCTTAGCAAGCAGAGATAGAAAAGGAGAGTCCTAGGAGTTGTCCACAAGGCTGGCAAAGCCTCTGTCTTCACCTAGATGCTGTAAAATTTGAGCTGAATCCTGAAGTGATAGATTTTATCTTTGAAAAAAATAGTTGTGACTGTAACAATGGGACAACCTTAAGGAAAAAACAACTTTGCACTGATTATGGCAGGGCATAACATGTTTTTTTATGGAGGATATGCTGGGAAAGGCATAGAATTGCCATTCAAGTTGAAAAGTAGAAATGATATGATTTTCTGATAAATATAGAATAATGAGAAGAGAAAAAATGAAAAATATATAGCTTGAATGTATGACCTGAATATCTTGTGTGTCCACTGACAGAAGCAAGTCGATAAACATAGAACAAATTAGGACCATTATCCCTAGTTTGGTTTCTTATTTAGTTTCTTTAGTATTACTTATGTTTTAATCTGTTTTAAACAAAGCAATATTTCAATTTCAGCAAAAACATAGACAAATATAAAATTATATTATACTTTTCATGTGGTTTAGAAAATATTTAAGACTAGTAACTAAGCAGAATTGTTATTATACATGAATAAAGGAAATCATAGAAAGTTAGTTTTTAAATCTCTTCTTAGTACTATTTTGTCATACATTATTTTTATCTCTGTTTAACACCTTTGGACTGTGTTAGAAAAAGGTCCCTACTGTATTTCTTCTATTTCAATAACTGCCTTTACCATTTACAGTAAATTGAACTAAAAGATGTCTTTCTATGTACACAACTACAGAGTAACAGAGTTACAGAATAACTCTATCTTAGAATGTAGCAATAACACGGCAGTTACTCAGCTCCTAACAAATTTTGATGAAATCTTAATTTGGCTTATTTTTTAAAGACAAGCTATGGTATAAATAACAAGTGAGGTATATAAATAGCTGTAGAAAGAGGGTACTATAATCTACCAAAGATAGCAACATAATATATTTCATATGTTACTTTATTTTTTCATGAAATAAGGTAAAACTAACTCATGTTACAAAGTATGTATTTCATTTCATACCAAAAGAGCAAGTGATATAAAACAGGACATTAAAAAGCTTAATGGTGCTGGCAGAAAGGGTCTAAATTTTATGTAAGTAATTAGTTGGCTGCAATTAAAAACTCACAAAACAGCATGTTCAAATATGTCACTAATAAGAGAGTACTGGAAGAGAGACCAGAGGTAAGAGATCTCTTTGGAAGGATTCATACCTCTGGGTTTGCTCTGATGCACTAGCTACTTAATACAATGTTCTCATAAAGATCTGCTCATTCTTCTTTCTCTGTGCAATAACACTTATTCAGCTATTTAGAGGTATGTATGGAGTGAATTTAACCTCCAGAAAATTGGCCAGAATAGAAGAGTCAATGCCATGATAAATATGTGATTGTTTGTTATGATTGGCTACACATTAGAATCAGCCACATCTAGTGTGATTTCAGGAAATCCATGAATGGGGTTTTGGTTTAACTGGAGTAAGAATTGGTTGAGTAGAGGGAGGATTTGAGTTCAGGCTTTTCATTGGAATATAATTTCTTTTAATAATCATATTTCTTTCCAGTAAAAAAATGGAAGAAAAGAAATATGTGCTATATAAAATTGAAAGTCACAGTTCACTAACCAAGAGAAGTGGAAAAAAAATTACAGTAAAGGTAATCTAATTTTTAAATTTAGATAAATTTGTAAATTGATTAAAGACAATCATATGTGCTTGTTTTATAGAAGTAGTCAAAATGATCATACCTGAAGCTTTATTGTATATTTTAAAGGAGTTCACATGGAAAACAAGTTTAAGAATTACAAATAATAGCCATTCAAAACATTTGTAAATTGTAATTTTGTTCTGCCTTCATAAATATTTATTCCCCAATATTTGATATGACCTAAGTGTTTTTCGATAGTATTGTCTCACTGAACATAAACTTCTATTTGAAAAACCTGGAAGGTAGACTGAACTGATAACTTACTTTATCTGTTAAATGAAGTTCAGTTATGTTCACTAGGAGGCAAGAACAGCTATGTTGTTTTGTGTTCAACTCAACAATGCTGAATAAAATTAATTGTTCTTTTTATCTAAACAGCCAATGGCCACAATTATACAAATACTTATTGGCTGTTTGTGACTGAAAGCTTGTATTTGTTTCATCATCTCATCATTGACCAAGATTTTTTTCTTTTTTTTTTATTTTTTATTTTTTGATACTTTATTTACATTTCAAATGCTTCCCCCTTTCCAGGTCTCCCCTTTGGAAACTCCCTATCCTTTTTCCCCTCCCCCTGCCTCTATTAGGGTATTCCCCCACCCACCCACCCACTCCTGTCTTCCCTCCCTGGCATTCCCCTATACTGGGACATCTATCACCCCCTGGTCCAAGGGGAAGAACCACATTTTCTATATCCATTCTTCTGTTTAGGGACATCTGGGTTGTTTCCAGTTTCTGACTATTATGAATAAAGCTACTATGGACATTGAGGAGCACATGTCGTTGTGGTATGTTGGAGCATCATTTGGATATATGCCCAGGAGCAGGATAGCTAGATCTTCAGGTAGAACTAGTTCCAATTTTTTTTTGAGGAACCCTCTCATTGAGTTCCAGAGTGGTTGTACAAGTTTCCACTCCCACCAGCAATGGAGGCATGCCAGCTACTCGTGTTTCACACCCTTGCCAGCCTGTGCTGTCACTTGAGTTTTTTAACTTAGTCATTATAATGGGTGTAAGAGAGAATGTCAGGGTTGCTTTAATTTGCATTTTCCTGATGACTAACAACTTTTAACTTTTGTTTAAGTGCTTCTCAATTATTCGAGATTCTTATGTTTAAACTTCACTAGTTAGATCTTAACCCTATTTTTTAATTGGGTTGTTTGTTGGTGTCTAACTTTTTGAGTTCTTTATATATTTTGGGTACTAGGCCTCTGTCAGATGTAGAGTTAGTGAAGATATTTTCCCAATCTGTAGGTTGCCATTTTGTCCTATTGACAGTATCCTCTGGTTTACACAAGCTTTTCAGTTTCATGAGTTCCCATTTATCAATTGTTCATCTTAGAGCCTGAGCCATTGGTGTTTTGTTCAAGAGTTGTCTTCAACTCTTGCATTCAAGGCTCCCACTTTCTCTTCCATTAGATTTAGTCTATTCAGTTTTATGTTAAAGTCTTTGATCTACTTGGACTTGAGTTTTGTTCATGGTGATAACTATGGATCTATTTGCATTCTTCTACATGTACACTCAGCCATTAAAATCTATGATCACAACCAAAAATATATAGTTGTTATATTTCTATGTAAGAGTTAGCTATAATAATAGTATTGATTCTAGGTTTTTTCTGATACATAGATGGAGAGACATCTAAATTCCTCTTTAGCTATTGTGATGTGTTAATGAAATACCATAGAGAAACATATATGATGAATATATATTTTAAAATCAGATTTATTAGAATTGTCTACTTAATATGTCTTGGATAGTCCAACTGTGGCAGTCTTAATACTGGAAGAACTGAGAGACTGATAGGTACTCAGTTATTGGTCTTCCGTCCGTATTGGAAGGCTTGAGAAGTTGGAGTCTGGGATTACCCTAGAATGACAGTTAATAGGAGTAGCAGTGGGATACATACACCCATCATCAGGCATTAGGGAAAGTAGGCAAATGGTAAAGGTTTTTTGTTTGTTTGTTTGTTTGTTTGTTTTCAGACTTCTTTCTGTCTCTTCTTCCTGTTTGGAGTTGCAATTAACCTTGGGAGATAGTTGTCTCCCTCAGATAATGCTTCCTGGAAGTATCCTCTCACACTCCTCTTTTGTGGTTCTCTTGTTTAACTTTGGGTTCTGTCAAGTGAACAGTCAAGTTTAACCATCAAGTAATATGAGTTCAATTCCCTTCTCTATCTAAAAACAAATTTATACCTGGAGAGTCATTTAATCAATGCAAATCCACGTTTAAACTTTGTATACCTATATATTTTACAAATGTATTGTTTATGACTATGTATTAATAAATACACATATGTATAAATAGTAGTTTTATGTTGTTTTAAGTGACCACATTTATCTTTAAACTTTATAGCTATATTTAAATATACTCAAACTGTATAATATTTTCATTGTGTATTATCTAAAAAATCTTAAAATATCTTCCTAACAAAACTATACAGAATATATATATATATATATATATATATATATGTATACAGAACATGTATATATGTTTATACTATAGTTTTACTGTCATATGCCCATCATTACTAATTTTATTTTAAACTCATCATTACTAAATATGATAAATTTAATAATTCATTATTAAATACAATGTTCTTTTAGCAATCTTTTATAATGCAGGTCTCCTTGTGCACATGTAGGAGTTTCTCAAATAAAATAAAGCCAGAATAAAACTGCTGGGTCATTCTAAGGGTTGTAAGCCCCTTCCCAGTGTTTTAATATTTTACTTTTCATTGCAAATAAATTTGAAATGAATTAAAATTCATTAGAACTTTTTCTAAATGTAAAAGATAAAGTTTTATACACCAGAATATAGCCAAAGGCCACTCAAAGATTATTGTGCACATATGGATGAGTTATGAAATGAATTAGAATCTGCCTGGGTTTTATTGAATTTGCTACACTCATTCACAAGGTCATATAGTCCTCCAATTGTATTTATAACATTTAGATACTTAATACATTGACTTTGGAAGACAAACACAGCCCTATGCTTCAAGGTTAGGTATGAAAGACTCTCTAGCCTATTTTAAACTATAGATTGGAAATATCTAAAAAGACAAAATATACAAATATATATAAGCCTAGCACTCTCAGTAAAATTAAGATTACATTCTGTAATATAAATGATTAGACATTATATGATAGCCACATTAAAATACAGCATTAATATTCTGAGCTCCAGATTATAAATTATTCTTCTTATAGAATATTTTATTAATTCTCTGAGAATTTCATATGGTGAAATTAGATCATATTCTCCCCTCCCCTACTACACTATCGCTTTCACCCTGTACTCCATACACACCCAAATTTGATTCTTCCTACTCCTTCCTAGGGTTTCTTCTTTGGCTTGAGTATGGGAAGATTTTGTGTATGTTATCACAATCACTATAATCTCAGAAATGCTAATCATCTTGAGTGTCCAAAGAACCCTGTTTCCTTGAATTTACCCTCCTCTTGGGATCTTATAATCCTTCTACCTCCTTCTTCTTTAACAATTGCTGAGCAATGGATGTAGCAGCATTACATAGATGTCTCATTTCGAACTGAGCATTCCACAGCCTTGGTTCTCTTAGTATTAACCAGTTGAGGGTGTCAGTGCTAATTGTCACATAGTAAAAGGAGAATATTCTTTGATGAAGGATGAGCAAAGATTTGATTTCTGAGGATGGAAGTAAGGCATTAAGAGTGATTTTGATACTACATCCATATTTGTGAATAATAGTTTTAGGGTCTCATCAAGGACATATGACCTATCTAGACACAAGATATGCTTTTTATCTCATGGGATATATCTCTGTCTATCATAATCTATCATGTATCTATCTTTCAGTCATATATATATATATATGTTTACATATATATATATATATATGTATGTATCATCTGTCTATCGTTGTCCTCTACTATCTTTCTTTCAATTGTTATAAAGCTTATACAATAATAAGTTTAAATATTGATTTTTAAAACACCTATAAGGTTAGTTTCACCTGGCTCTGTAACTCATTCTTCTGTGACAGGTTCTTTATGGGAATGCTTTAGCGGATGAAAATAATAGAGAAGATAGAGAAGGCAAAAGTTGGAGTCAGAACATCCCTTGAACAAGCTTTGACACAAGTACAACAGTTTTATTGTTTCATCTTGGCCTCTGAGAAAGTCTTGTGTTTGTCTGGATCCCCACATTAATCATTGTTCTGCTATATCTTCCTCTGCCTTATGCTATTAGCCAACTCTATCTTTAAAGTTTGTTCCTCATTAGTTTAATTTCTTCTTGATATCAACTGTGCTCTACTATGCCTTTTTAATTTTCACCATAGGTTGATTGTTAAAGTTTCAGAAAATTACTGTTTATTTTTTTGTTGTTGTTTTTTTGTTTTTTTGTTTTTGTTCTATGTTTTTAGTTGGTAAAGCAAGAACTAAAATTTTAAATACTGAGACAATTATACACTTCTTTTCAATTTTCACACTTAGTGGAGTACAGTTTAAATGATATGCTTATGATTCTTTAGATTTCCTGGTGTCTCTTGTTATGTGCCCCATTTTCTTTCTCATTTTCTTAATTTGAATATCGTGTCTCTGCCTTTTAGTTAGTTTAGATAAAGTTTTGTCTATTTTGTTGATTTTCTCAAAAAACAACACTATTTTGTTAATTGTTTGTATTGTTATCTTTGTTTTTATTTTACTGATTTCAGCCCTGCATTTGATTATTTCAGCCCATCCATCAGGATCAGATAAGAAATATAAATAGACTCACAACCCCTTGTGAAATATAAATAGTCTGTCAAAATGTCCCAGTCCAAAATGCCCAGTGACAGTTAGTTTTAGCACAGAATTCTACCAGACTTTTAAAAAAGAGCTCATGTTAATATTCTTCAAATTGTTCCACAAAATAGAAACAGAATTGCCAGTGCCAAGTTTACCTTAATTGTCCGCAGTTATCTGAGCCCCAAGCCACATAAAGACTAAACAATAAAAGGAAATTATAGACTAATTTATATTATGAACATAGGTTGAAAAATATTCAATAAAATGTTTGTAAACACAATCCAAGAATACATCAAAAAGAACAACCAAAATGATTAAGTAGGCTTTCTCACAGACATGCAGGGATGGTTCAATATATAACATTTAATAAATATAACCATCATATTTTAAAACCTGAAGAGAAAACACACATGATTATATCAGCACATGCAAAAAAGTTCTTTGACAATATCTAACACCCCTTTACGATAAAAGTCCTGGAGAGATTAGGGGTACAAGAGACATAGCTAAGCATAATAAAGGCAATTTACAAAATGCTCATAGAGAATATCAATCTAAATGGAGAGAAACACAAATCAATTTTATGAAAATCAGGAATAAGATATGGTAATACACTTTCTCCATGCCTACTCATTATAATTCTTAGGTATAACATTGAGATAATTTGAATGAGATCACGGAATATAAATTGGAAAGGAAGAAGTCAAAATATCTTTATTTGCATATGATATGAGAGTGCATATAAGTGTCTCTAAAAATTCCATAAGGGAGCTTCTACAGATAATATATACCTTTACCAAAGCACTTGGATACAAGATTAGCTCACAGTATATCAATAGCCTTCTTATACACAAAGGTAAAACAGACTGAGGAAGAAATCATGGAAATAACATTTTTCACAATAACCTTAAATAGTATAATATATGTTGGGGTAACTCCAACTAAGCAAGTGAAAGACTTGTGTGATTAATAACATCTTATCTCATAAAGAAAGAAAGAAGAAGACATCAGAAGATCAAAAGTTCTTCATTGATCTCATTGCTCATTGATCAGTATGATTAACATATTAAAATTACATCCTACCAAAACCAATCTACAGATTCAATGCAATCTCCATCAAAACTGCAACACAATTCTTACCAGAACTTGAAAGAACAATTCTCAACTTCATATGAGGAAAAAAAAAAATACAAAGTAACAAAGATAGCTAAAACCATCTTAAATAATAAAAGAACTGTGAAATGTCTCACTATTTCCTATTTTTAGTTGTAGTACAAAGCTTTAGTAATAACAACCACATGGTATTGGCATAAAAACAGGCATATTGATCTATGCAATTGAAATGAAGACACAGATATAAACCCACACAACTATGGACATCTGTTTTGTTTTTTTTTTTTATGTAGAAGACAGAAATACACATGGAAAGAAAGAACACATCTTCAACAAATGGTTCTGTTCAAAATGGTTATCTGCATGTAGAAGAAGAAAAATGCATATTTATCTCCCTTCACACAACTACATTCCAATTCCATTTGTATCAAAGACCTCAACATAAAACCAGATGTAATGAACATGATTGTTGCCTGTTTGCTGGACAGCTCTCCGCCCAACCCAACCTGCCCTTGTTGGTTGGATGTAAGTTGGCACACCATCAATGACAGACTCTGAAAGCAGGAGAGAATTGTTGCAGCAAGCTCATCTGAGCACTGCTGGAAGCTCCTTTAATACCCTTCACCTATGCCCTCATTGGTCCTAAGAAATCATCTTTTCTAAACAGCAGTTCCTGATTGGCTGGTATTATTTGCACTAGCAATCCTTGGTCTCTCGGGCAGTCCTAAATTTGTTTCTCCTGCAGGTGATGCTTTCACAGCTGCATGACCTCCGGTGTTTACATAGAGGTGGCCTTACTACTCGTGCTATAATAGATATAAGATATAAGAGAAAGTGATCAATAACCTTGAAGTCATTTCTGCAAAAACACTGTTAGTATGGCACTAAGATCAACAATTAACAAATGAGAATTAATGAAACTGAAAAGATTCTGTAAGGCAAAGGACACTGTCATTTGGACAATGCAGTAACCCAAATAATAAGAATGAGTTTTTAGCAAGTCCATGTCTGAAATTGGACTAATGTCTAAAATATATAAAGAATTCAAGAAACTAGATATCAAAACCAGAATACTCTAGTTAAAAATAGTATATGGACCTAAACAGAAAATTCTAAATATGTGAACTCAAATAGCTGCAAAACAATTAAGGAAATGTTCAACATTTTTAGCCATCAGGGAAATTTAAATCAAAACTACATTGAGATTCTTCCTTACACCCCTCAGAATGGCTAAGATCAATGACATGAATGATAGCTCAGGCTGGTGAGAATATGAAACCTTCATACATTGCTGATTGGAGTGAAAACTTTTACAGCCATTATTAAAATCAATATTGAAATTCTTTAGAAGGCTGGGAATCAACCCACCTCAAGATCCAGCATTTTGGGCTTATCTACAAAGGACACTCCACCTCAACACAAGGATACTAGCTAAACCATTTTCGTTGTCAATTTATTAATAAGAGCCAGAAATTGGAAACAACATGTATTTCCCTCAACTGAAGAGTAAGTAAAGAAAAGGTAATATATTTATAAAATGGAGTATTTAAAATGCTATTAAACTATGGAATCATGAAATTTGCAACAAATGGATTGAACTAGAAAATTCATCTTGAATAAGATAACCCAGACTCATAAATAGAATATGTTTTAATTTATATGAGTGTATTAAATAAATGGTAACCAAACTATAGTCCATAGACCCAGACAGGTTGCATATAGGAAATGGGAGTAGGGGGGACATATGGATCTTTCTGGGATGGAGACAGAATAGATTTTATGAGTGGACTGGGGCAAGTTGTGACAGCAATGGGAGGTTGGTTGGGGTAGGGTACAGGAGATACTGTTGATAGCAAAATGGTGGAGAGAGACAGCTAGAATTGAGCATTTGAGGGATGGTATGGAAAACTAGTGCAGTGGAAATCTAAAATATATGAAGGTGACCCTAATGAGGTTTCCTAATAATAGGGATAAAGAATAGCCTAACTGGCTATCTTTTGTGAATCTTCTCATACCAGTACTAGATTGTATTTAATTGAGTTGTTGGCCAAGTAAGTCTCAAAGAAATCCCTTCAAATATAGGTTGTTACTAAGACAATGGATTGTTTTCTACAAACTGACTTCTGGCAGAAGCTGAGAAAAGCATCCACACAACTCATTGAACATGGAGAAGTTGACTTGGAGCCTACATGGAGCCTTGAACCCTATGATCTGGTGTTTTTTGTATGTGAATGTGCTCTCTAGTCTACTAAAAGAGAAACAAATACCAATCCAGCCACAAACCCTTTAATCTACAATCTGTCCTGCTTACAATATATGCTAGGGCAATGGTGGCACAGAACTAGTAGGAGTTGAGAACAAATGTCAGATTTGACTTAAGGTATATGCTACAAGCTGGAAACCAAGATCTGTTTGGGTGACCAAAATTAGAGTAGATATCCAAGAAGCCTAGGATAAAAATAAGTAATATCGGGCTAAAACAAACATAGTTATAAGAAAATGATTGATAATAATATTCTACTGTACTCATAGATCAATTTCATAGTTAATCACCAGAGCACCTTTCCCCTGCAGGAAATGAGAACAAATATAAAGACCCATAGCCAGACACTACACACACTACACAGGCATGCACGCACACAGAGAGAGAGAGAGAGAGAGAGAGAGAGAGAGAGAGAGAGAGAGAGAGCGCTAAAAGGGGAGAGGTAGAGAGAGAGAGACAGAGGGGCTGGGAGAGAGAGAGAAAGAGAGAGACAGACAGAGACGGAGACAGAGACAGAGAGGGAGACCTTGGAATGCACAGGTTTAAGTGGTATGTTACCATCAAAACCCTCTCATAAGAGCTTAGGAAACCCTGCAGAAGAGGAGTTGAAGCATAAGAACCAGTGGGAATGGACACTACCAGGAGAACAAGGCTCTCTGAATCATTTCAACAAGGCTGATAGGAACCCAAAGAGACTTAAGCAGCAATCATAGGACTAACAGGGGGATGCACTAGGTCTTCTGTGCATATATTTTAGCTTTTAGTTTAGTAGTTTTATGGAATTCCCTAGTGAGGGAATGAAGTGGTTTCTGTTTCTTATGCCTTTCCTTGGGGTTCTTTTTCTTGTGTTGAGTTGACTTGTCCAGACAGAAGTAAAGAGTTTTATTTTATCATATGATATTTGTTTTTATATTTGTTTATTATCTCATAAAAGTCTGCTTTTTCTAATGAGAAGACAAAAAAGATGTATGGAGAGACTGGGAGAAATAGAGAAGAGAAACAAAATCAAGATATCTTGTATAAAAAAGGAATAATTTTTCAATAAACAAAATAAATATTTAAATATTAACATTTAAAATAGCTAATATGACAAAATATAACAGAAATATTAAACTAATTATATTTACATTAAAAGATCATTATGTTACCCATGAACTTACCTGATATGCTACAGAAATACTATTTCCTACCTCTTCTATTAGTAACTTTTAAGCTAGGAATTTAAATATTATCAATGATCCTGTCAAGACAAGATATTCTCCCCAAAATTATCACCTATGAGTATTGCCAATACAATACAGTGACCAGCAAAAACAAAAGGGTGATAGAGATCAGAAGTATAAAGATATATGCCAAATGCAGTTGATTGACTGGTTATTTTTGGAAGAACATTATGACAATGACATGAATACTCAGCCTTGCAAATACAGTACAGTCATATTCCATAATAAAACTTGATATTGGGTAATAACTAATGAAATGGTACCATATAATTCTGAATATGAGTACTATCAGAAAAGAAGATTAAGGATAAAATTAAATACACTCAAAATAATCTAACCATCAAAATGTCAAGGCAGAGAATTCCTGGTCTCTTGGCTAAGATAGAAAATTTCAAATGGCAGTAATGACTTAAGAATACATTTATTTTTTTTTCCAAAAATGATACAAAACATTATGTATCACATGTTATATATTATATGATAACATTGTGGACAATTTTAATCATATGACATTTTAAAAATATATGTTTAATCATAAGGTATTTTATTTAAGTGAATAAATTATAAAATTATATTCTTATTTGTAATACAATAATATGACATTAAAACTCTAGAAATGAAATCTATAAATATTTATAGTACTTGGTCAATATAAACCTGTGAGGATGTTCTGGCTTTGTTTTATTAGTTAACCAACATTTTGTAGTGTTTATTCAACAGGAAAAGAATAGCAAAAATATCTATCCTGCTGAGTCAGGGTCAAACTGAAAATCAAGGTCATTTTTCAGTCTGTGTTAACTAGCATGTCAATTATTCCTCTGCTTTGACACAAAACAGATCTGGAGTGAATGCACAGCCTGGAATCATGAGACTCAACTCAGCAACAGCCTTCAGGCTGCTGTCTGGATATAACTTCTATTTTTAAAAACATGTTTGTAGTCAATATGACCCAAGAAGAAAGCTTAACTGAAGAATAAAACAGTCAAATACAAATCACCCTCAATTACAGTTTACTATAGTAATATTTGAGGTAATCTTCAAGATACATTTAGTTTTCCTTAATATTATTGACTAAAATATAAAATTTACCCAGGTTATCATTACAGTCATTAACAATCTATTATCTTAAAGTTAAAATAACAATACCATGTTAAATAAAGTAACAATACCATACAAATAGTACAACAGTGACTACAAATGTTGGTTTTAGCAAATCTCAATTGCTCAATATTACCAGTGAAGACTCAGGAGCCAAATGCTGGGGTGAAAGGTCAGAGAGGCAGAGAAAGCATCCAGCTGAGCTTCCTCCACCGCATGGGTATTCCAAATGAAATACACATATTTAAAGTTTCGAAAGGATAGTCAGGCAATGAGAAAAAAACATGAAATAGTTGTTTCTCTGGGTGTGGTTTATCATATTCCGAATGATCATTTGCATCTTCATCTTTTCACCCACCTTTATAATTTCATATGTCTTGCAACATTGGAATCACAGAAAACAATTAGCATTAATTTTTCAGGAAAGTTAAGCCAATCCCTCCCCCTTAACCCTCCCTACCTCATGATCCTCACTTCATCCCACCCCACTCCACCCCCTATATCCTTTAGTTAAGGATAAATTTAACTAAGTAAACATATGTAATTATCATTCTTTTGGTAGAAATCTTGTGATGTATTTATTTTTATATCTTCATTAGAATTATTTTTTTCTTTTTCTTTATTTTTATTTACTACTTTATTTACATTTCAAATGTTTTCCCCTTTCCAGGTCTCCCCTTTGGAAACCCCCTATCCCATCCCCCTCCCCCTGCCTCTATGAGGGTATTCCCCACTCACCCACCCAGTCCCTTCTTCCCTCCCTGGCATTCCCCTATACTGGGGCATCTAACGCTCTCATACCCAAGGGCTTCTCCTCTCACTGATGGTCAACAAGACCCTCCTTAGCCACATATGTGGCCAGCACCATGGGCCCCTCCATATGCATTCTTTGCTTGGTGGTGTCTCTGGGAGCACAGGGGGTGGGTGGGGCCTGACCAGGCTGCGAACTCCCTCATGAAAACTCCCTCAGTTTCATCAGTCCCTTCTCCAACTCCTCCATCCAGGAACCCACGCACATTCTGCGAATGAGTTGCGGGGTTGGCTGCGAATATCCACCTCTGTATTTTTCAGGCTCTGCGTGAGCCTCTCAGAAGATAGCTTAGCATGCGTTCATCAGCAAGCACTTCCCAGCATCCACAATAAATTCCGGGTTGCTGTGCCTCTCTTAATTAAACGAAGATCATCAAAGACACCAGTCTAACAAAAAGCCGCACAGCTAGCTATGCAAGCATTCCTTCACTGTCCAATGAGTCCTACTTATACTCTCTCCAGATATCTTGTGTCCTCTCCTGGGTCTTGCCTTAACAAAACATCACATGAGTCTCAATCACATGAAACAACCCAAATTTCCACTTCAATTCACTAATTCCTTCTATATTAAAAACAATTCATGTTTTAGGCAAATACATGGAATTGGGAGGGATAGAGTGATAATGAAAGATGGCATCAGAGGAAATCTTGGTAGAGTGAGAGTGGATATTTTTGAAATCCAAAAATTCAAGGCATATTAAGGCCCTGGAGCATTAACAGAGACCTTTAATAAATGATTATCTTCACATATACTATCTCAATTATAGCTCCTTATTACATAAATTACTAGTTGATGAAAGCTCATTTTCTTCCAGATCCTTTCAGTTGTAGAAAATTTTCAGTTATTTGTGTGCAATGAAACAGTGAAGGCTCAGTAGTTCATGTTCAGATTGACTCCTTTCTTCGCATGTAGGGCATGCCTCATACACTGACTATAGACCCTTAAAGGCAACAGGGTAATGTGGGGTGCTTAATGCTCTTCTTCAGATTGCTCCACCCTTTCTCTTATCTTTCTTTTATCTCCTTTTCCCTTCCTTTTTATGAAGTATTGAAGAAAATAAGGAATGGGAGAAATCGAGTTCTCCGATGTGTTAAATGGACACTGGTATTGAATATTTGGCAGTATTGGAACACCTCCCTGCTGCTCTTTCCAGGAGTCAACCATTTATTAAAATGACTCTTATTTGCAAAATGTAATTGTAATCTTGGAGGTTTACTGAAGAATAAACCTACTCTTTTTAGTTCTCTCTGAACTGTAACTGGCTTGTTTAACCCAGCTACTCTAGCCTAAATACCTCTTCAAGCTGGCTATTTCAAAACGGTTTCTCTCAAGTTCTCACTGACTTGCTCTGATTGGCTTCAAACTAATTCTGCCAGTCTGTTTTAATATATTGGCTCTTACTCATTCTCTGACTGGTTCTGTCTTGACCTGCAACCTGTTTCTGTAAAACAGTACCAGTAAAACTGCTCTCTTAATTTGTATCTTTCCTCTGCAGTTTTCATGAGAGTTGGGTTTATCCTATCTCTGATTCAGTCTGTCAAATCTTTCACTGATTCATAGCTTTGTCTACCTCTCAATTAGATATCAGTTTCAAATATGGCTGCATCTTTTTACCCACTAAATTTACCATCATTGTTTGGGATTAAAGGTCTGCATTCAAGCTGTATCACACAGACATAGGTTTTTGATAGAGCAGCCATGTATCTGAATTAAAATTACCCTACATGATCCCTTGCCAGACAGCCATGGTGCTGGATTAAATCCTTCTACAACAATTATTAGTGACGGATATGTCAAGTATCCATCACTATTTAAATATCTCATCAACACAGAGCCTTTCAGAATGAACCAGACACAACTAACTTCCAGACCTCCCACTCAAATTCAGGGAAGGTTTATGCTCTTTTCCAAACTAGTGAACAAGTTTCTGTTACGGCTACGTTTTGGCTATACTACTGGGATTCCAAACAGTATGACTGAATGATATTAGTGTTGTGATATTGAAGGGGTTTCCTGCTGGGGCTGCTCTGTGGTTGATATGATGCTCCCGAAAGCATCACAGCATCAGCAGCCTCAGCCTTTAGAAAGCTAATTAGTCACAGAATTAGAGTTACAATTCTAGTAAGAGAGCCAATGTTTCTCTGACTTGCAAACTTCTGATTCTGTGGGAGCTCTCAGGAACATTTTATCAATCTCTAATATCATTCAGTTAGTACCTGTTGCCATTTACATTATCAGCTAGCTTTCAAACAAAACAGCCACAGTATAGCCTACACACAATCTTTTGCTAATAAAGGAAATTCTTGATTCTACCAATGACAGAATATTCAAATAGGATAGGAAACTGAAAGGTAGATTCATTGCATCAACGCATGCTTCATTGGCTTTGGATTTTTTCTGTGGGAAGTTATATGTGTGCTGGTAGAAGACAGTCAACAAATCATTTTGAGTATTTTGAAAATGTTCTATGTATTTTGATGACATCAGTTAACTGGAGTCTTTGATGAAATCCTCTACAAAATCATTACCTTCAGTGAACTGAATGTCAGACATTATGTTCTTGCCTCATGTACATCTGTCTCTTAAACTTTTTTATCATCTTCCATATCTACTCCAAAATATGTTTCCATCTTTAGAATTCACATGTGTTTGTTTATTTATTTAGTGTATACCTGTAGCCAGTGTGTATATACATCTACTGCATATGTGGAGGTCAGAGTACATCTTGTAGGATGTCGTTCTGCCGTCATGGAAGTCCTGAGGATTAAACTCAAGTCATCAGGTTTAGAAGCAAGGGCTTTAATCACCAATCCCATTTCTGTGGGTCCATTTCCATGTTCTTAGAATAAATTGCTTCTATAATATACTGACTGATACAGTGATCTTCTTAATATTTAGAAGCACTTTTTTGCTAATGTTTTGTTTAGAACCATAACCATAAATTGCCAGTGACATCTAGTTGTATAGCCAGAGGGGTGATTATAACTTTATGACCTTGATTTTCAATTTTAGATGACAAAGACTATCGTGACAAGTACTGATGGAGTTAGGACAATATGTTGCTCCCTAGGACATGTAATATCATAGAATCTATCCTGTGGCCCTGAGGACTAAATAAAATCTGATTGGCACATATGATTTATCCCTCCTTATCTCCTTCATGATGCAGGATTATATTGGTATCACACATTCAGATGTTTCTGTGTGTGGTATTATAACATGGATTAGGTCAAAAAATGTTATCTTAGGAAAAAGAATAATGTAGAAAAATTTATTTCTGATAGTTTCATGGAAATGAGGAAAAATAAGGATATTTTTTTCTTGCTAATTAGAAAGTTTATGGGATATTGTTGTCTCTTAGGGCACAGCTAATTAGAGTAATCTGAGAGCAATGACCTAGTGCATGCACCAGCAATTGTCTCTTACACAGGATACTAATCTTGTTATTCTGATAAAATACCTGATGAAGCAATCTAAGGAAAGAAAGGATTAATTAGGCTCTGGGGTACAGTCTGTCATGGTGGAGAAGTCATGGCAACAGGAGGTTAGATCAGGTGGTCTGTCACACTGTGCCCACAGACAGGAAGCAGATGAAGAGAAATGCTTGTAATTAGGTCACTTCCTCCATTCTGCACAGTTCAGGACCCTAGCACATGGAATGATGTTGCCTCAGTCAGAATGAGTCTCCCCTCCACAACAAACTTGTCTAAATTAATCCCTCACAGACATACCCAGAAGCTTATTTCCTGGAAGAATCTAGAGACTTGATCTATCAAGTAGGCAATCACTATTAACCATGACATTATTCAAATGCAGGTTTATTCTGTTCAAATATGCATGTGTGAGAGGATGAACAATTTTGTTTTTATCTATCACATTGAATTGTCTGGAATTAATTGCAAACCCTATTCTTGTTGTTTTTCTTCTTGTGACATGGTGCATGTGTGCACATAACTCTCTCCCAATGGAAAAGAGATAAAATATGACTGACTTAGTTAATCACTCTTACTGTAAAGAATCTAGAGACTAAAACGTTATGCCCAGTTATACTAAATATTTTAAATCATCCTGGTGTTTTGGGATATATATTCACATTGTAAACCCTAAGCTTGTGTGGTTTATAAAAAAAAACAAAAAACAAAAAACAACCCCCCCCCCCAAAAAAAAACAACAACAACATAAAAAACCTATTTCAAGTTCTGGTGCAGCTCAGCCTTAGCGCAAAATTTTAATCCCTCTGGCTGGAATACAGACATACCCTTAGTGATTATTTTTAATCTCCCCAAATAAAGGTAATATTAGTTTGAAAGGGACTTCTAATTAAGGGACAGACAATGTGATGAATCGCAAAAGATTTGACAGAATAGGATATGCCCAACTCTCTCAAAAACAGACAATAGGAGAGGCTATTTAAGGGAGCAGGGAGAGAATAAAAGAAGGAGGCAGTTTTACTAGGAGAGTTTCATAGACACAGGATGAAGAGAGAACAAGCTACACAGAGGTAAAGACAGAACTAGCCAGAGAATGAGAAAGAGCCAATTAGAACAGTTTGCTAGAGTTAGTTTGCGGCAAAGAAGAGAAATTTAGTTAGAGGCCAAGAGAGAAGCCATATTGAATCAGTCAGTTTGGATAGGAGTTTGAGCCAGAAAAGCTGAATTCAGCAAGACAGCTAGAGATCAGAAAACTAGGAAGGGGTGAGCTCATTCAGCAACAGGTCTCACATTCTGAACAGATTCTAGGCCTAGATAAGATTTTACAGAGCCTAGAAGCTTCAAGGACTATGCCTAGGTTAGGAGACAAAGGCAGTAAATCTCTGAGACAATAATTACAACAGGAGAATAAAATATACTTATACTCCCTAGACTTAGCTATCTGTACATCAGTCATCAAACCTTATTTACTCATTTATGCAGGGAAGCAGGTCTATGAGTTGATAACTACAGAACCTTGGACACATGTGTAAGCCTTAGAGATAATGCAGAAGGGCATCTGTAATATGTCTGGCTAAAAGCTGATACCTTCTCTTAGATAGCATTTCTAACTTTATGGTGACACTCATGGCAGAATTATAACTTGTAAAACCCAATTCTATAATTCTCAGAAAGTACAACTGCATGACGTTTTGCAAATTATTAAGCTAGGGGGACCTGAAAAGTATATTTGCATGTTAATAATTTAGGGGAGTTTATAAATGTTAACAAGTTACAGAAAGAAAGTGTAAGAGGGCAGCTTTGTCTAGTCCCTGATTTTAGTGGGATTGCTTCAAGTTTCTCTCCATTTAGTTAGATGTTGGCTACTGATTTGCTGTATATTGCTTTTACTATGGTTAGGTATGGGCCTTGAATTCCTGATCTTTCCAAGACTTTTATCATGAAAGGATGTTGAATTTTGTCAAATGCTTTTTCAGCATCTAATGAAATGCCCATGTGTTTTTTTTTTCTTTGAGTTTGTTTATGTAGTGGATTACATTGATGGATTTCCTGGTGTTGAACCATCCCTGCATCCCTGGAATGAAGCCTACTTGAATGTGGAGAATGATCCTTTTGATGTGTTCTTGGATTCAGTTTGCAAGAATTTTATTTAGTATTTTTGCATCAATATCCATAAGGGAAATTGGCATGAAGTTTTCTTTTATTGTTGGGTCTTTCTGAGGTTTTGGAATTAGCATAACTGCGGTCTCTTAGAATGAATTGGGTAGTGTTCCTTCTGTTTCTATTTTGTGGAATAGATTGAAGAGTATTGGTATTAGGTCTTCTTTGAAGGTCTGATAGAATTCTGCACTAAACCCATCTGATCCTGGGTTTTTTTTTTTTTTTTGGTTGGGAGACTTTTAATGACTGCTTCTATTTCTTTAGGGGTTTTGGGACTGTTTAGATGGTTTATCTGATCCTGACTTAACTTTGGTATTTTGTATCTGTCTAGAAAATTGCCCATTTCATCCAGATTTTCCAATTTTGTTGAGTATAGGTTTTGTAGTAGGATATGATGATTTTTTGAATTTCCTCAGAGTCTGTTGTTATATCTTCCTTTTCATTTCTGATTTTGGTAATATGGAGACTGTTTCTGTGCCCTCTGGTTAGTCTGGCTAAGGGTTTGTCTATCTTGTTGATTTTCTCAAAGTACCAGCTCCTGGTATTGTTGATTCTTTGTATAGTTCTTTTTGTTTCTACTAGCATTATTTCAGCCCTGAGTTTGATTATTTCCTGCCTTTTCCTCCTCTTGAGTGTATTAGCTTTTTGTTGTTATTGTTGTTGTTGTTCTAGAGCTTTCAGGTGTGCTGTTAAGCTGCTAGTATATGCTCTCTCCAGTTTCTTTTTGGAGACACTCAGACTTATGAGTTTTCCTCTTAACACTGCTTTTATTGTGTCCCACAAGTTTGGGTATGTTGGACTTTCATTTTCATTAAATTCTAAGATGTCTTTAATTTCTTTCTTTATTTCTTCTTTGACCAAGTTATCATTGAGTAGAGCATTGTTCAACGTCCATGACTTCAAGCTGTTCTACAGAGCAGTAGTAATAAAAATTGCATGGTAATGGTACAGTGACAGGCAGGTAGATCAATGGAAAATAATTGAAGACCCAGAAATAAACCTACACATTTATGGTCACTTGATCTTTGACAAAGGAGCTAAAACCATCTGGTGGCAAAAAGACAGCAGTTTCAACAAATGGTGCTGGTTTAAGTAGCAGTCAACATGTAGAAGAATGCAAATTAATCCATTCCTACTTCCCTGGACAAAGCTGAAGGCCAAGTGCATCAAGAACCACTACATAAAACCAAATACACTGGATCTAATAGAAGAGATAGTAGGGGAAAGTATCAAATACATGGGAACAGGAGAAAAGTTCCTGAACAGAATGTCAATGGCTTATGCTTTAAGATCAAGAATCAACAAATGTGACCTCATAAAATTGCAAAGCTTCTGTAAGGCAAAGGACACCATCAATAGGACAAAATGGCAACCAACAGATTGGGAAAAGATCTTTACCAATCCTACTTTTGATAGAGGGCTCATATCTAATATATACAAAAGAACTCAAGAAGTTAGACTCCAGAGAACCAAATAACCCTATCAAAAAAAAAAAAAAAAAAAGGAGGGGGGGGAACAGAGCTAAACAGAGACTTCTCAACTGAGGAAAGTCATAGGGCTGAGAAGCATCTAAAGAAATGTTCGAACATCCTTAGTCATCAGAGATATGCTAATCAAAAGAACCCTAAGATTCTACCTCACACCAGTCAGAATGGCTAAGATCAAAAACTCAAGTGACAGCAGATGCTGGAGAGGATGTGGAGAATAGGAATACTCTTCCACTGCTGGTGAGATTGCAAGCTGGTACAACCACTCTGGAAATCAGTTTGGTGGACCCTCAGAAAATTGGACATAATACTACCTGAGGATCCAAATATACCACTCCTGAGCATATACCCAGAAGATGCTTCAACATGTAATAAGGACACATGCTCCACTATGTTGATAGCAGCCATATTTATAATAGCCAGAAGTTGGAAACAACCCAGATGTCTCTGAACAGAGGAATGGATACAGAAAATATGGTATATTTACACAATGGAATACTATTCAGCTATTAAAAACAATGATTTCATGAAATTCTTAGGCAAATGGATGGAACTTGAAAATATTATCCTAAATGAGGTAACTCAGTCACAAAATAATGAACATGGTATGTACTTACTGATAAGTGGATACTAGCCAAAAAGTTTGGAATACCCAAGATTCAATTCACAGCAACTGTTGGACTGAGCATGGGGTCCCAGATACAGAAATTGGAGAAGGGACTGAAGGAGCTGAGGGAGTTTCCAGCCCCATGCAGTGAGTAACAGTGTCAACTGGCCTGACCCCTGGTGCTCCTGGAGTCTGGACCACCAACAAAAGAATGCACATGGAGGGACCCATAGTGCTGGCCACATATTTGGCAGAGGAGTACCTTGTCCTTCAATGGGAGAAGAGGCCTTTGGGCTTGAGGGAGTTAGATTCCTCAATATAGGGGAATACCAGGGAGGGAAGATGGGAGTGTGTGAGTGAGTGGGGGAATACCCTCATAGAAACAGGGGAAGGGGAGGGGATAGGGCATTTCCAAAGGGGAGACCTGGAAAGGGGAAAACATTTGAAATGTAAATAAAGGATAAAAAAAAGAGAGAGAGAAGTTGTGAGAACTGAATCAACATCCTCTGATGAGCCTAGATTTGCAACAGAATTGTCAGGGGTGAAAGAGGCTCTGGTAGAGCCTGGCTGGCTCTTCAGGACAGTTACTGGTTCTACTAGGAACAATGGAGAAGTGGGAAATGTGCCATAGTATGATAGAATTTAAGTCAGTTCATGTTTTACATCAAATTAGCAGGACAATAAATAGATATTTTTTCTCTTCAGTAAAGTAAGACTGATAATGGATGCTTAGTAAAAGGTTTTGCAGTGGGACAAATGTATTCTTGTCTGTGGTGAATACTAAGATGGAAGGAAATGATACAGTTCCTGTGTGTGTCTTAGTTGTTTTGCTGCACAAATAGAATTTCACAAATGAGAAAAAATTACATGATTCTCTGTAGTTATTGCTACTAAATATAATAAATAATTCAGTGTACCAATTTAAGAAATTATAAATGACTCATTTCATTTATTCTAATCAAAGTTGTGGAGGGTTGTTTGTTTTTTGATGCATATTCACTATTGTGAGAAGGAACAAGAGCATGCAATGAGGGTATGATATTTCCTCATTAATGTAAGTAAGTACCCTGAGAAGTTCTTTTCTGTGCTGCTCTAAGAGATAGATTTTAGCAGATAAGTTCCCCTCTTCTAGGAGGTTCAAAGACATGTGAGCCTTTTCTTTGTGGTTATAATGCCACATCTTTTCATAATTCCCACATATTTTTGATCCTTCTTTTCCTTGATAGAAAACAAAAACTTAGGGGAAATTGTGTCCCTGATTTAAGGCTTTGGGACATCAGGGTATAATTACTTTTAGAAAGTTGAAAAGCTTATTTTATAAATTGGTGAATTATGGTTAGTGCCCAATACAAGCATTGTTACTGACTAGTTTTATGTCATTCCCTTTACAACACCTTTCCTATACATTTCTGATCCTTCAATTAAAGATGGTGTGCTATCAATATTGAAAATAGTAACACAATCTCTATATGATACTTCTTATACCGTAAGCATTTTAGTAAACATTTAAAAATGTTATCTTAATATTCTTCAGAGGGGAGAAAATGGAAGGTCATAGGTAAGGGAGCTAGCATCCAAGTATTAAAAGATTAGCTTTGAAACTGACATTGTTGGTATTATACAGTTTTCTAACACTGATATTTGATTGTTTGTTTTAAATTGCTTTATTCATTTCTTGATTAAAAAGTATTATTGTATAAAAGTAATTGGAAATATAATCACAGACAGTTGTGAGTCACCATGCTCTGGAAACCAAAACTTAATGTTCTATAAGAACTGTAAGGACTCTTAACCACAAAATCATCTTCCCAGCCCTAAAATCCAATCTCAATTTTAAAAAAAGAATTTAAAATATAAGACAGAATCTCCTTTAAATGTTTCTCAGCCATTTGTGTTTCATCTTTTGAGAACTGTCTATTTTGTCCCATATCCTATTTTAGAATTGGAATGTTTTTCTTTAGCCAATTTTTTGAGTTATTTCTATAATCCAATTAACCCTATGTTAGATTTAGAGTTGGTAAATATTTTTTTTCAATTCTGCAATCTTTTCCTATATATAATCTTTTTTATCTCATGTGATTTTCTTCAGAAAGCCTTTCTTGTACCTTTAGGTTCAAATATATTTCCAATGTTCTCTTCTATTAGATTCAAGATATCAGCTCTTATGCTGAGATCCATTCAAAGTATTATTCAGGGTAAGACATAAGGATCCAGTTTAATTTTTCTACATTTTCTATATTCTACAGCTGCCCATTTTAACCACAACTAATTGTTGAGGATGCTGTCTCTTCTTCAGTGTGTATTTTTGGCCTCTTTGCCAACAATCAGGCAACTATAGGTATTTGTCGTAAACATGGAAATTCAATTTTTGTCCATTCACTCATTATAGTGTCTTTTTTTATGTCACTAGCATAATATTTGTGTTACTAAAGCTATGTAGTTGTCTTAGTCATGATGTCTCTTCATAGCAGTAGAAACTCTAAGACAACTCTTATAAAGGAAACCATTTAAATAGGTACTGGTTGACAGTTTCAAAGGTTTAGTCTATTATCTTCATGGTATGTAACATGGCAGTGTCCAGGCAGATAACAGTGCTGGAGAAGGAGCCGAGAGTTCTACATCCTGATCCAGAGAAAATAGGAAGTGAACTCAAAGCCCAAGCCCTAGTGACACACATGCTCCAAGAAAGCTGTACCTACTCCAACAAGACCACACCTAAAAGTGTCTGGAATAAGGGCCAAACATTCAGAGCTAAACAGAGATTTCAAGACAGAGGAATCTTGAATGGCCAAGAAGCATTTAAAGAAATGTTCAAAGTCCTTAGTGATCAGGGAAATGCAAATCAAAGCAACTCTGAGAGTCCACCTTACACCAGTCAGAATGGCTAAGATTAAAAACTCAGGAGACAACACATGTTGGCGAGAATGTGGAGCAAGAGGAACACTCCTTCATTGCTGTTGGGATTGCAAACTGATATAACCATTCTGGAAATCAATCTGTAGATTCCTCAGAAAACTAGAAATAGATTTACCTGAAGACCCAGCTATTCCACTCTGAATACATGTCCAAAAGATGCCTCCTCATACCACAGGGCCATGAGTTCTACTATGTTCATAACATCCATATCTGTGATAGCCAGAAGCTGGAAACAACCCAGATGTCCCACAAAGGAAGAATGAATACAGAAAATGTAGTTCTCTGTTAAGAATGACAACTTCATGAGTTTCCCAAGCAAATGAATAGAACTAGAAAATATCTTCCTGGGAGAGGTAACTCAGACTCAAAAAGATATGCATAATATGTAATCACTAATAAATGGATATTAGGCAAAAATGCACAAAATACCCAGGATACAATCTACAGAACTCATATACATTCTTATTCAAATCATTCTATTCCTATTCAAACTAACACAGTAGTAGATTTTAAAATCAGGAGTGGTTTTGTAGTTATTTTTGGTCTATTATACAGGAAATTTTGTGTTGTTTCTGCTCTTTGATCATTTAACCCTACCTCTTAGAATTTATCCTAGAAAGGCAACTTTCCACAAGATGCAACATATTTACATAATTATCCCTTGTTACATTATATTGCATTGTAAAATAATAACTATTAGTATAGCTAAAATCTACCTGAAGCAAATATTTTGTTAAGCATTAAGATCATAAGATGAATATATAGGGGGAACTTGAAAGAATTTCAATCTATCTAATTTTTAAAATTAGGCGCAAATGAATAAATTTCTATACTTACAACCTTCTATGGAAGAGATGTTTTATATAATACACATATTTCATACATTATCTACATTCTCTTCATTATGCTCTACAGCACTATACTTTATTCTGAAAGCGTGTCTGATAAATCATGTGCGAACATCACCAACAACTACAACCACAATGGCTTGGCATTGGTAAACAACAGAAAGGGATATTAGTAAGCTTTCTCTTGTAAAAACAACAAACAAACAAGAACAAAACACCAAAATAAAACAAAACAGAACACCAACATAAAAACACCAAAAAATAAATCAGGCTAAAGAGGGAGAAGTTGATTGTTTCAGATATTTCTATAGTAGTAGACCTCTACTATGTTAGGCCTACATCAATATATTACACCATTGCATAAGCCCTAGGAAAAGTAAATACTTATCTCATGGTGATTGGCAAGCAATGAGAGAGAAAGAGAGGCATGATTTTAAAATCCACACCAAGAACATACCTAGGAAGCTAACTTACCAGTGATACCTTAATGGGGCCATCACTTCTCAATTGTCCTACTTCTGGCAATCCAGCTTTTAGCATACAGGCCATTAAAATATATTAAAAATACAAAGCTAGCCTTCCATCCATTCCTCCCAAGTCATAGAGCTGCTGCTGGAAGCTAGGTGGACCTGGGACTCATCACCCACCAACCCTCCACCTGTCCCCTGAATAGTGGGGCAGACTGCTAGCTTGCCTGATGCTATGAAGAGACCATATATTGACCCATCCTAGAGAATCCACTGTACTCAAGAGTAGTTGACACCATACTCTCAGCCATCCCATAATATGCTCTGCACTCAGAGCAGTCTGGCAACTGACACCACAGCTTGAGGCATCCCAGGAGATCTGCTGTACACAGAGCAACAGAGTAACTGATTGCCAGCTAGTCTGCTCCCCCGAAGATGCTACAGCTTGAAGGCATGCAGGACAACTGAACTAACAGACTGAAAGCCTCCTTGGAGTTCTGCTGCAAACAGGGAAACAGAAACCACAGTTCATAGCCCTCCTGGAGAACATCTTCATACAAGACAGCAGCTTGATAGCTCCACTGAAGGCACAACAGTCTAAAGGCCTCACAGATCTACTGGGGCCAGGGCAACAGATCAGCAGCTTCTCTACCCCTCTGAAAAGCTCCCAGTTGGAAGACCCCACAGGTGGTCTGTTACAGCCAGGGCCACAGGCCTACCAGGAGAAGCAACCCATGGACAAAAGAGGCAGACTCCAGACAGAGTCACCCAGACCAACAACCATTAGGGATACCCACATGGTAAGAGGCAAGTGCAAGACCATAAGCAACAGAAGCTAATATACTTGGGCATAATCAGAACCTAGTTCTCCCACCACAGAAAGGACTGAATATATCAACACACCTAAAAATCAGGAATCTGTCCTAAAACCCTATCTAATGAAGATAATAGAGTCCTTTAAGGAAGATATCAATAACTCACTGAAAGAAATACAGGAAAACACAGGTAAACAGGTGAAAAAATTGAATAAAGCAGTCCAAGACCTAAAAGTGGAAGTAGAAACAATAAAGAAAACACAAATGGAGGCAAACCTAGAAATGGAAAACCTAGGAAAGAGGTCAGGAATTACAGATGCAAGTATCACCAACAGAATACAAGAAATAGAAGAGAGAATCTCAGGTATAGAAGATACTGTAGAAGAGATTGACACAACTATAAAAGAAAATTCAACATGTAAAAACCTCCTAACTGAAAGCATCCAGGAAATTCAGGACACAATGAAAAGACCAAATCTAAGAGTAAGTGGAATAGAGAAGATCAAAGATTCCCAACTCAAAGGACCTGAAAATGTCTTCAAAAAATCATAGAAGAATACTTCCCCAACCTAAAAAAAGAGATAGTTATAAAGGTACAAGAAGACTATAGAGCACCAAATAAATGGGACCAGAAAAGAAAATCCCTTGCCACATAATAATCAAAATAATAAACACGCAGAACAAAGAAAGAATATTGAAAGCTGCAAGGGAAAAGGGACAAGTGACATACAAAGTTAGACCCTATCAGAATTACACCAGACTTCTCAACAGAGACTATGAAAGCCAGAAAAGCCATGTCAGAGAACATGAATACCAGCCCAGGATACTATAACCAGCAAAACTCTCCATCAACATAGATGAAGAACCCAAAATATTCCAGAACACAACCAAATTCAAACTATCTATCTACCAATCCACCCCTACAGAAGATCCTAGAAGGAAAACTCCAACATAAAGAAGGTACCTGCACCAAAGAAAAGACAAGATATTAAGCATCTCACAACAAAGTCAAAAGAAGAGAACCACAAACACATAAAGCCACCTACAAAAACAAACATACCAGGACAAAACAGTCATCTCTCTTTAAACTTTCAATATTAATGGACTCAACTCACTTATAAAAAGAAATAAGCTAACAGACTGGATATACAAACAAGATCCAGCATTTTGCTGCATACAAGAAACACACTACAATAACAAAGGCAGACACTATCTCAGAGAAAAATGATGAAAAAAGGTCTTCCAAGCAAATGGCCCCAGGAAACAAGCTGGAGTCGACATCCTAATATACAATATCATAGACTTTCAACCAAAAGTTATCAAGCATGATAAGAAAGAACACTTCATATTCATCAAGGGGAAAATCCACAAGGAGAAAGTGTTAATTATGAACATCTATGTCCTAAATGCAAGAGCACCCACATTCATAAAAGAAACTCTACTAAAGCTTAAAACACAACTCCACCCAATAATAGTGGGAGAATTCAACACCCCACTCTCACAAATGGACAGGTCATTGAGACAGAAACTAAACAAAGACACAGTGAAACTAATAGAGGTTGTGAACCAAATGGATTTAGCAGATCTCTACAGAACATTTCACACTAAAACAAAAGACTACACCTTCTTCTCAGCACCTCATTGTACCTACTCCAAAGTCAACCAAAGTTGATCAGAAAACAACTCTCAACCTATATAAAAAGTTTGAAATAATTCCATGCATCCTATCAGATCACCATGGCCTAAGGCTGGTCTTCAATACCAGCAAAAATAAGAAAAAGTGCACATACACGTGGAAACTGAACAACTCTACTCAATGATAACTTGATTGGGGAAGAAATAAAGAAAGAAATTAAAGACTTCCTGGAATTTAATGAAAATATTGACATATCATACTCAAACCTATGGGACACAATGGAAGCTGTGCTAAAAATAAAATTCATAGCATTAAGTGCCTTAGTAAAGAAGCTGGAGAGATCTTACACTAACAACTTAACACCACACTTGTGAGCTTTAGAATAAAAAGAAGCAAGTTTATCCAAGGGGAGTAGATGGCAGAAAATAGTCAAACTCAGGGCCAAAATCAACCAAATAGAAACAAAGAGAACAATACAAAGAATCACCATAACCAAAAGTTGGTTCTTTGAGAGAGTCAACAGGATAGATAAACTCCTAGTCAAGCTAACTAAATGACCCAGAGACAGTATCAAAATTAACAAAATCAGAAATGATAAAGGAGACATAACAACAGAAATAGAGGAAGTTCAAAAAATCATCACATCCTACTACAAAAGCCTATCCTCAACAAAACTGGAAAATCTAGATGAAATGGATGGTTTTCTAGACAGATACCACATACCAAAGTTAAATCAAGAGCAGGTAAACTATCTAAACAGGCTAATATCCCATAAGGAAATAGAAGAAGTCATTAAAAACCTCCCAACCAAAAAAGCCCAGGGCCAGATGCATTTAGTGCAGAATTGTACCAGACATTCAAAGAAGACCTGATAAATCATTCTCAAACTATTCCATACAATAGAAACAGAAGGAACACTAGCTAACTTGATCTATGAAGCCACAATTATTCTGACACCTAAACTACACAAGGATGCAACCAAAAAAAAAAAAGAGAGAGAGAACCTCAGACCAATATTGGTGAATATCAATGCAAAAATATTCAACAAAATTCTTGCAAACTGAATTCAAGAACACATCAAATCCATCATTCACCATGATCAATTAGGCTTCATCCCAAGAATGCAAGGTTGGCTCAATACATGAAAATCCATTAATGTAATCCATTATATAAACAAATTCAAAGAAAAAAATCACATGATCATTTCCTTAGATGCAGAAAAAGCATTTGACAAAATACAACATCCCTTCATGTTAAAAGTATTGGAGAGATCAGGAATTCGAGTCTCATACGTAAACACAATAAAAACAATTTACTGGAAATCAACAGTCAATATCAAATTAAATGTAGAGATACTTGAAGCAATCCCACTAAAACCAGGGAAAAGACAAGGATGCCTACTCTCCCCATATCTATTCAATATCTTACTCAAAGTGCTAAATATAACAATAAAACAATAAAAAGATATCAAGGGGATACAAATTGGCAAAGAAGAAATAAAGGTATAACTATTTGCAGATGATATAGTATACATAAGCAACCGCAAAAGAGAACTTCTACAGCTGATAAACAATTTCAGCAAAGTGGCCAGATATAAAATTAACTCAAATAAATCAGTAGCCTTTCTTTATACAAATGATAAACAGACTTAGAAAGAATTTAGAGAAACAACTCCCTTCACAATAGCCACAAATAATATAAAATATCTTGGGGTAAGTCTAACTAAGCAAGTGAAATACCTGTATGACAATAACTTCAAGTCTCTCAAGAAAGAAATCAAAGATTTCAGAAAATGGAGAGATTTCTCATGCTCATGGATTGGCAAAATCCCAACAAAATTCTTCAAAAACATGCAAAGAGCATTCTCAAATTAATCTGGAAAGGAAAAAATAATACAGAAGAGTGAAAACAATTCTTAACAATAAAAGAACAGCTGGGGTAAACACCATCCCTGACGTCAAGCTTTAGTACAGAGCAATAATGATAAAAACTGCATGAATGCATGGTAATGGTACAGAGACAGATACACTGATTAAGGAATAGAATTGAAGACCCAAAAATAAAACTACATACTTATAGACACTTGATCTTTGACAAAGAAGCCAAAAATATACAATGGAAAAAGAAAAATCTTTAATAGATGCTGCTGGTCTAACTGGCTGTCTGTATGTAGAAAAATGAAAATCGACCCACATTTGTCACCTTACACAAAGTTCAAGTCCAAGTGAATCAAGGATCTCAACATAAAGCCAAAATACACTGAATCTAATAGAAGAGAAAGTGGTAAAGAGCCTTGAACTCATTGGTACAGAGGGAAATTTCCTAAACAGAACTCCAATGTCTCATGTTCTAAGATCAAGAATTGATAAATGGAACCTCATAAAACAGGAAAGCTTCTGTAAGGCAAAGGACATAGTCACTAAGACAAATCAACAACCTACAGATTGGGAAAAAACTTCACTAACTCCACATCCAATAGAGGGCTAATATACAAAATATATAAAGAACTCAAGAATCTAACCAGCAAAAAAACAAACAACCCAATCAAAAAATGGGGTATAAAACCAAACAGAATTCACAACAGAGGAATCTCGAATGGCTGAGAAGCACCTAAAGGAATGTTCAACGTCCTTAGTGATCAGAGAAATGCAAATCAAAAAGACCCTGAGATTCCACCTTACACCAATCGAAATGGCTAAGATCAAAACCTCAGGTGACAACACATGTTGGTGAGAGTGTGGAGAAAGAGGAACACTCTTCTATTGCTGGTGGGATTGCAAACTGGTACAACCAACTCTGGAAATCAATCTGGAGGTTCCTCAGAAAACTGGAAATAGATCTACCTGAAGACCCATCAATACCACTCTTGGGAATATACCCAAAAGATACCCCACCATACCACAGGGGTATATCTTCTACTATGTTCATAGCACACTTATATGTAATAGCCAGAAGCTGGAAACACCCCAGATATTCCAGGACAGAAGAATGGATAAAGAAAATGTGGTTCATTTACACAATGGAATACTACTCAGCTATTAAGAATGAAGACATCCTGCATTTTGTAGACAAATGGATGGAACTAGCAAATATCATCCTGAGTGAGGTAACTCAGACCCAAAAGGACATGAATGGTATGTACTCACTCATAAGTGGATATTAGCCAAAAAAAAAGAAGAAGAAGAAGAAGAAGAAGAGGAGGAGGAGGAGGAGGAAGAGGAGGAGGAGGAGGAGAAAGAAAGAAAGAAAGAAAGAAAGAAAAGAAAAAAAAGTACAGAATATTCAAGATATAGTTCATAGAACCCAAAAAGGTCAACAAGCTGAAGGGCCCAAGTGAGTATGCCTCAGTATCACTAGGGAGGGAGTAGAAAGCAATCACAAATTGGGAGGAAGGAAGGGACATGGGAGAGAAAGTGACCTAGGAGGGAGATAGGGTAGAACATGATCTGGTATTGGGTGAGTGAAAAAGACTGAAGCCCTGAGGACCAGCAGAAAAAAAATACGTAAACAGGCAACTTTGGGAGGTGGGAGGTTGGGGGTACACTCCAGAATGCACCAGAGATCTGCGAGGTGAGAGACTCTCAGGACTCAAAGGCAGGGACCAGGCAGTGGTGGCACATGCCTTTAATCCTAGCACTCTGGAGGCAGAGGCAGGCAGATTTCTGAGTTCAAGGCCAGCCTGGTCTACAGAGGGAGTTTCAGGGAGCCAAAAAGGCAGGGACCTTATACAAAATGCCCTACACTCAGGAGAGGGAACTTGTAAAGACCACCTCCAGGAGGAAGATAGGACATCAAATGAGACAGGGAGTTGCCATCCACAGTCAAAACTCTGACCTATAATTGTTCCTGTCTAAGAGAACTTTAGGGATGGAAATGGAGAGAAGCCTGAGGAAAAGGTCCAGTGATAGGACCAAAGTAGGATCCACCTCAAGGGGAGGTTCCAAGGCCTGACACTATTACTGAGGCTATGAAACACTCACAAAAAGGGACCTAACATGACTGCATTCCAGAAGACCAACAAAATGGTGAAAGATTTAGATGCAGATCTTTGCACCTAACCAATGTACAGAAGCTACTGACCCCTATGGTTGAATTTGGGGAAAGCTGGAAGAAGCTGATGAGTAGGGCAACCCTGTAGGAAGACCAGCAATCTCAACTAACCTGGACCCCGGAGATCCCTCAAACATTGGACCACCAAAGAGGCAGCATATACCAGCTGATATGATGCCCCCAACATATCCAACAAAGGACTTCCAGATCTGGGTTCAGTCAGAGAAGATGGCACCTAACCCTCAAGAGACTGGAGGACCCAGGCAGTTTAGAGATCAGGTGGCAGCAGTACATCCTCTTGGAGACAGGGGTTTGGGGAGGAGTTATGGGATGTAGGGATGTAGGAAGATTAAATCTAGAGTGTAAAAAAATAAAAAAATTTAGGAAATTAACAAGGGGTAATCATAATAGGTATAGAATTAAACATATAAGTGAGTCATTTTGAGATGATGAATTTGATTTAAAGTTAGTATCAACAATTAGTGGATTTGTTTTTATATTTATCTATATGATAAGTTATATACAACCACTGACACTGTTACAAACTGATATAATAAAAACAAAGCTGTGGTGTTGCATTTCTGCAATCCTATCATTTTGGAGTTTGGGCAGAAAGATTGCAAATACGAGGGCAGACTGGATTTCACAGAGAGAAGTAAAACCAGCTTGTACTAGGAAGGAAGACCTTATCATAGAACGAACCAACAAACAATGGGGAACAAAACAAAAGAAAACAAACCACAGCCACCTTCTATTGGGGGAGAGTATTTTTCCTGAAAAGGAAGTCAAATAATGATGGAAGTTCAAAGAAAATATGAAACATCTCGTTAAAAGTGAAAACAAAGGGAATTTTAATAGAATTTAATGATGAATTTATATCACACCAAAATGGACCCAATACTACTTTTAAGGTCACTGTTTAGATGCGTATGGAAAACCAAAACAGACTACAGCTTTATAAATTTAAATATGAAATTTAAATTTAAATCTAAACAGGTCACTGTTTAGATGCGTATGGAAAACCAAAACAGACTACAGCTTTATAAATTTAAATATGAGCATTCACACATATGTAATTATACCAAATAAACAGTATTGATAATACAGTGAAATAATTGAGTTGTTGAAAATTTTAGGATTTTTCCTTGGCTACCACCAGCAGTTTCTGTGGATTCTTCCTGTAAAATAGAAGAATAATTATTGCTGGTGGATTTTGTTTTGAAGTACTGGTGGATGATATAGCAGTTGATGAAAAAAAAAAAAGGAGATGTATTAGTGTATTTTCCCAAAGGGGAGATACAGAAAATCTCCTTTAAATACTTAACTAAATATAAATTAACATCCAATGAGAGGTCATGAGCAGGTGATTGGATATTTTTATCTACAGCCTAAGCATATACACAGAGAAAGGGGAAGGGAAAGGTTAAAGTAGGAGAGAAGAGAGAGTAGGGGAGGTGTTGTAGTAAATATTTAATTTCAGTCAGGAGTTTCTATTCTGCCTTTGATCATTCAGTTCCCAGGTAAAAGACACAAAACTTTCATATTTATGGTAAGCCTTTAAAGCACTAGGGCTGGGCAGATATCTACCATCTAAGCTATCTACTTCCTTATCAATCACCCCAAGTTATAACTTGCTATGTTTTATCCAGGCAGCTGTTAACACCAGTTGGCCAGCCCTCATAGCCATGTTTTCATGATCCACTGACCCCATGGCATATTCTCCTCTCCTGACCTTCTCCTTTCTCTTCCTTGTGGTCTGAATCTTGCCTCAGACGCCAAGCTTTGGAACCAAACTCCAAATACCTCTCTTCTGCCCAGCTATAGGCATCTTTAAACTAAGGAGCAAGGTCACATGACATCACATGGTGCAAATGGAAAGCAAATAGACCTTGAGGGCCAGTATTTAGCATTACAATACATAGCAATAGACCAAACCTGAACAGGAAGATAGGGAGGAAAGACCGGAGTGGGAAGATAGGGATGGAGTGAGTGGGTAGGGATTGGATGTGGGGTTGGGAGTGGTTGTGGGTGGTGGTAGGTGTTGTTGTTGTTGGTGGGGGTGGTTGTAGTGGTGGATGGTGGTGGTGGTTGTGGTGGTTGTGGTGGTTGTAGTGGTGGATGGTGGTGGTGGGTGGTAGTGATGGTGGGTTGTGGTGGTGGTGGATATGCAAACCATGAAGCTATAAAGAATTTTGTTATATTTAAGAACATATTGAGTGCTGGTAAAGAGCACAGAGTTCAAGGTTGGGACATTCCATCAGTTAGAGATTGTAAGAAAACTATATTTCTAAAAATGCAGAGAAATATGTCCAATAAACAGATCTCAGAGTCAGACAAATGAAGAGCTTCAAAGAAGAGAACTGTTTTTAAATGTATTAAAGAGTACTGGATATTTTGACTGTGAAACATTATCTGTGGTCTTTTTCATGAGACATAAGACTTTGGAATTAATTAATTAATTAATTAATTAATTAAAATCTACTTTCTCTTTTAGATACTTTTGTGGTTAATTTTGTCAACTTGATACAAAGTAGAGATTCTTGTGAACTGAGAACCTAAGTTAAAGAATTGCCTCCCTCAGAATGTCCTGATGGCTTATCTACAGGCATTTTCTTTATGATTAATACAAGTGGGCTAGGCCCACTGTGAGTGGTACCACCCCTGAGTAGGTACTTGTGCTATGAAAGGTATCAAGCTGAGAAAACTATGGAATTGAAGTTTCTGTTTAATTCTTGCCTCTAGATTCCTGCCTAGGTTCCTGCTTTGGCTTCTCTGTAACTGCAATTCAAATAAACCATTTTCTTCTTCAAGTTTGGTTTACTCAAAGTTTTATCATAGCAACAAAAACGCAAACTAGCACAGGCTCTGGACTCATAGCTTCCTTGCTAAGTTTGAATTTCTTCCATTTTATACTAGTGAAAATTGAAGGTTGAATTATCTTATCTTAATTGAGGTAAAGTGAAAGTAAAACACAAGCACAGATATATCAGATGGATTAAATACATATACATTTTCAATTATCCAGAAAACTTCACAGGTTATCTACAGCATTTGGGTATTTCAAGTTATTTTGATTTGGGAAATAAGAAAGCACACATTGTGAAGTTACCTTTGAGAAAGCCACTGAACAGAACTTCATGAGATAGCAGAGAAAGAGTTCTAAATATAGGAGAATGAAAAATAATTATATGGTATGGAACTCAAAGGAAAAACCACAATTTGAATTTTTCCTGAAAATTAGAAGTGAATAATAAACAAGCCTGGGGCCCAGAGCTGAGAATATCAAAATGACAAGCTAAGTGATCTGGATTTTATCTTGCAGAAAGCACAAAGCCCATTAATTATTCTTGAATAGGTGATTAGGCTAATCAGGATCAGGTTTCACATTTTAATAGACTCTCCTCAAAGTTGAGGGGGAACTGATGATAACCAGAGGCTAGAAAAACCAAGAGACAGAAAAAGATGGTGAGTTTGATGGATGGTGCTAAGTACAGTTTCACGAGAGTAAAAAAATTCCAGGGTGCACCCTTGGGGAATCATAAACATAACAATGTGCTGTATGCCTAAAAAAGAAAAGGTCTTAATATTCCATCATATAGAAATAAGAAGTGAGTAGATAAATGTATTTAGCCAGATAATAAAAGGAACCCATAATCAAGACTTCACATGATATTCCATAAATATTTACAATTAAATTTTGTTTCTGCTTTGTGAGATTGTTAGAATAACTTTTCTTTTCATTCCTCTAAAACCTTCCATGTGCCCAAACTGACTGCAATAGATGAAGACCATTACAGAAAACCACAATGAAGAGTAATGCAGAATTAGGGAGTCCAGTCCCAACTTATACATCTACAGCACAACTCCTCCTTCTTGGGGATAAGTTAGCATAGATAATCATTGCAGTGTGGTACCAAAGATTCTATTTATGTATTTGTTTGTTTTTGTTTGTGTATGTGTGTGAGGGGGGATGGTGTATGTATGAAAGTATAAATATCACAGAACAACTTGGAGCCAAATATCTCCTCTCACCCTATGCATTCTGTAGATCAAGCTCCATCAGGCTTGGAGGCATATGCCTTTACCCGGTAAGCTATCTCATAGGCCCCATTTATCATTTCTGTGTTTTCTATACCTGTCAGCTAATCTAAATAAAAATAAAATATTTAAAGCAATTAATGTGTTGACCAACATGAATGATGTTGGAAAAGATCATGTTCATTCTTCCATCATGCAGCTTTTAAGTTTCTTCTATTTGCCTGACCAGAAACTATTTCAGTCACTGAAAAATGAGCATTGCTCTCTCCAGGTGTTGTTGCCTTTTTAGTCCATTTCTTCTTTCATTCTGTCTGTCTTTTTCAAGATGTATTTCTTTAATATGAAATATTTTGTCAATATATGCTCTCTCCTTAATGTGCAGAAACTCACTCTTCTTAAAAGCCAGTATTCTTTTTAGTTACTGTCTAGGTAATGTACATTTCCACAATCATTCTTTTATAAAATTCCTCTTAAAATAAAGCATATATTCTTCATTATTGGAATATATTCTTGTATCTAGTCACCTAGACTATCCTTTATTTTATTTTTATTTTTTTGATGGAAATATTTACTGAATTTACTGAAGTGATCATGATGAGTTGATTTTTCTGCAGGATGAGAGGTAGATATCAGTTCTCATTTTCCTAGATGTGAAATTTGGTCATGCTAGCACCATTTGTTGAAGAGACAGTAGAATCTACAGTACACAGTTTTGGCATCTTTCTCATGGATAGGTTGGCTTTAACAATGTGGATTTATTATACCCATATTTTATTCCATCTGTTAAGGTTGATATTTTGCCAATTTGACATAAGCTATAGTTACTTGGAAGAAGAGAACATCATTTTAGAAAATGCATCCATAAGACTGACCTATAGACAAGAGACAAACCTGTGGACATTTTTTATTTTTTTGATTAATGATTAATGTTGAATGACCCATGTCATTGTAGATAGTTCAGTCCCTGGGTTGGGTGGCCCTAGATTGTCTAAAAAAGTAAGCTGAGCAAGCCATGGAAAACAAGCCGCTAAGACATTTTCTGTCATGGGCCCAACCTGCAGGTTCCTAACCTACTTAGTTGGGCTTTGCTTCCCTCAGTGATAGACTGTTTATCTGGCCATGTAAGTCAAATGAACTCTTCTCTCCCTAAGTTTCTTTTGGTAGTAGTATTTATCACTGCAACAAACTAAAGCAGCATGAATTTAAATATCTGATTTTGTGCCACTGTCAATACTGTTTTGTTATCTTGGCTGGCTCTGTAAAATAACTTGAAGTCAAGTATTATGTGAAGAGTTGGGAGTAGTTCACTTTAGAACAAGACACTGGATTTCCCACCATTCTGTAGAAAATGCACTATGTAAAATATTCTATTTCTGGGAGCATGTTTCTTCTATCTCCAAATGTACCCTGGAAAATTGAAGGATAGTAATTATAAATTTATTTCGGTAATTATCTATTAAAAATTTAACAAAACCATTTTGGGCTTCGTGTGTGAAATATTTAACTGGAAGGACTAAAATAACTTGCCCAAGTTAGTTGTTGTTGTTTATTTTTTTCAAAATAAATAGAACAATTAATTCATTTCTAGTGGCAAGTTTTGATGTAGTTACAATTCTCAATCATAGTTAAGAAGTTATCGTAGTTATTATGTGTGTT
This sequence comes from Rhynchomys soricoides, assembly GCA_019843965.1. Lineage (NCBI taxonomy): Eukaryota > Metazoa > Chordata > Mammalia > Rodentia > Muridae > Rhynchomys > Rhynchomys soricoides. The sequence continues at coordinate 7,073,620 of JADRCH010000081.1, read as the reverse complement.
TTATATGAGAACTTCTTTGAACCCATCAATCTGGTCAACATTAATCCAGAGTATGGTTGTGATTTTGTTTCTATATGTTTAAATATGAGGTGGAACTGTATCATAGGGTAAGTGCCAGATTATAACAATGGTATAAAACTCTGTTCTAAGGTTTCAAAGCTCAAATATGGACTTTGATCTTCTCCTGCCATTTGTACACCAACCTATGATGCCATCCTATACCTAATTATGATGCCATTGCCTGCAAACCACATTGGTTCTCTCACCATAAGCATTTACACTCATCTGTCTGTCATCTATCATCTATCTATCTATCTATCTATCTATTTATCTATCTATCTACCCACCCTTCTATCTCTATCTCTTCCTTCCTTCCTTCCTCCTTCCCTTTCTCTCTCTGTCTCTGTCTCTCTGTCTCTCTGTCTTTCTCTCTTCCTCCTCCTCTTCCTCCTCCTCCTCCTTCCTCCTCTTCTCTCATATATTACATGAGAATGTCAGGTCCACTCCCTCCTCTTCTCCCAGACTAGCCTTACCTCACTTCCCCTCTCCCCCAGATCTACTTCTTCTTCTTTTCCCTTCAGAAAAGAGGAGGCCTCCCAGGGAAGGGATACCTACCAAATAAGTTATAATATGACTATGCACATACCCTCATGTCAAGGCTGGACAAGGAGGCAATCCAGTAGGAGGAAAAGGGTCCCAAAAGCAGGCAAAAAGTGTCAGATTGCCCCTGTTTCCACTGTTAGGAGACACACACACACACACACACACACACACACACACACACACACAGAACAAACAAACAAAAAACCAACTTCCAAGATGCACAGCTATAACATATATGCAGAAAACCTAGGTCAGATCCATATAGGCGCATGATTTTCTCTTTAGTCCCTGTGAGCCCCTTTGTGCCCTGGTTGGTTGGTTGATTCTGTAAGTCCTGTACTTTAGTGCCCTTGACCCTGCCCGTGCCTCTTACAATCGTTACTCCCCCTCTTCCAGAACATTTTCCAAGTTCCACCTAATGTTTAGGTGTGGATTTCTATATCTCCTATGATCAGTTGCTGTATGAAGTCTCTCTGATGAGGAATAAGCTAGGCTCTAGTCTCTGAGTATAGCAGAATACCATTAGGAATCATTTAATTGACTTTTCCAGGTGTGTTTACTTCTATCCTAGGTCTTTGAGCTATCTAGGCTCTCGTTTCTGGTCCTTCAGGCAGTATCAAGCTTGGGATCACTCTTGTGGTCTGGATTTCACTTGAAACAGTCATTGGTCAGCCACTCCCACCAATTCTGTGCCACCTTTACCCCAGTAAGCCTTACTGGTAAAACAAATTGTAATTTAAAGGTTTTGTGGCTGGGTTGGGTGATGTTCCTGTCCTTCCACATGAAGCATCTCCTGGTTATAGAATGTGGCCAGATCAGATTCCACAACTTCCAATAGAGGAGTCTTGTAGATTCTACCTCAATCCCCAAATTCCCCCAATTCCAGTCATTCTTCAAGTATTCTCTCCATCCATTCCCCCATGTGACCCCTATGGTTCCAATTCCTTCATTCATAAATTCCATTTGAACTTCTATGTACAGCATGTGCCATTAGAGAAATACAAATTCTTTCACTGATCATGATTGATACCTATCAAGATTTTAAAATGACATCAATGTTTTTATTTTAAAAATATTTAAGTACAATATATTTTAACAATGTTTTCTCTCCTCCCTTTCTTCCAGGTCTGTCACACCTTTACCCACACAAGTGTATGTTCTTTTTCTGTTTCCCTAAAACAAAACAAACAAAAAAAATTAAAGCAAACAAACAAAGAAAATTTCAATAAGACAAAATAAAACCTTACCCACCCAAAACAACAACAACAAAGAAAAACCTGTTTTGTGTTATCCAACCACTCATGAGCCTGGGGTTTGCCATGGATGATGGTTGATATATCCATTGGCACTCTATTGGAAAACTGATTGTTTTCCAGAAAATATTAATTGCAAATAGCTTCTTGGTTAATAGTTGGAATTTGTATATACTTCTTTGTTCTGAGATTTTATAAAGTTTGAAACTGTATAGTTCTTGTGTATACTGTCACAGTCTCTATGAGTTCATATGTGTATCAGCTCTCTTATGTTTTGATGATACTGTTTCATTGCCTCTGAATTTAAGAAACTTCCTCTTCCACATAGAACCCTGAACCTAGAAAGAAGATATTTGATAAAGACATCATATTTAAGTCTGAGTGCATCAAAGACAATTACTCTTCATATTGTCAAGTTGTGTGCCTCTGTGTTAATTACTGGCTGTGACAAGAAGCTTCTCTGGTGAGGGTTTGATGGTGCTCTGATCTATGGGCATAGTAACATGTCATTAGGAGTCATTTTATTGCTATGCTCCTTTAGAAGAACAATAATAGAAGTTTTTCCCCTAGGACTCATAAAGTGTCAGGTTCCCATTTAACAGTGTCAGTTATGGTTTTCATTTTATTGAATGTGATTTAAACAAGGGTTGGCTACTTCAACAACATTTGTGTTGCTGTTACACTAGTATATCTTATAGGTGGCCACAAGGTTTGTAGCTAGGTATTATAGATAATTAATTTTCTCCTGGAATAATGGGAAGGTTATATTCTATTCCAGCACTATGAAATTAACCAGAAGGTATAAAGCTTCTAGTTGAACACCAGCTAGATTTTTCCATGTTCTGTGATATAAGTGGTGTCCTCAACAATGGGGATTTATTGTACAGCTGTGGAAGGGATCAGTATTTTTGGCAATGAGCCTGAGATATTCAGGAGTGTTTACGAGACCTCTTTGGCTAATGACTCAACAAGAAGTAAAATCCAGTTCTGGCATTTGAGGTTTTACTTGGTGGCATACGATGTTTACTAGCATTGTTTCCTCTATTATACAGTGATCCCATTTAAATTCCTTTACTTTTGTAGAGATGTTATGAATCTTTCTACAGTAGTAGATCTCTGTATAGCTTATAAAAGGTCTTCGATGTTAGCTATCCCTCCCAATATTCCCTCCTTTACTTTCCCATCCCATGCTCCTCATTTAATCTCCCTATTTTTGTTCTGTCTTTGTCACAGTATGTCCTGTTTCTCTTTCCCTGGGAGATCCTCTTGTCCCCTCTAATCCCTCACTAGGAATCTCACCACTATATTTATTTATATTATAGTACACATATCAAAAACTTAAAAGTTAACATCCATGTATGAAGTAAATCTTGCAGCATTTGTCTTTTGGGTTCTGGGTCAACCCACTTAAGATAATGGTTTCTTGCACTATCTATTTATATGTAAATTTCAATTTTCTTTCTCTTTTTATTTTAATCAATCCTTCAATATATTTGAAATCAAACTAGACTATACTTCTAAACCTTTATTCAGAAGAATGTTCTTGATAACATTCTATAAGAAAAGGCATACAACCAATGAAATGATATTTCACTAAGAGTTTTTCTCATTTGAAATTTGTTTTACTTTTATATGATTAAAAATATGTATATGTAGAATTAGTCAGACTGACTTGGTTTAGATGATTCCAATTTTATTGGCAGAATCTAGAGTATTATAGTTGGGAGCCAGTCCTTAATTGTCAAGTGGTGCTGTAATGCCTGTGTATGTGAGATGCTTATTGGGCCTGATATCAGGCCCAATATTGGGCAAGACAACTCAGTGAGCTGTCTTGTAATGTTTCCTGGCTGGTTCAGGATTCAAGCTGGTTTGTTTCTCCTGGAAATGCTCTTCAAAGGGAGCTGTAGTGTCAGGCCCAGAAGGTGAGCAACAGGCATACACCTTTTCTCCTATTCTCCCTATCTTTTGGGTTTTGAGATGGAGTTTCCTGTGTAGCCAGGGATGACCTGCCTTGAACTTAAAATGATCCTCTAATAGACCATGGTATATATTTGCCACATATTCATTATCCATTCATCAGCTGATGGACATCTAGGCTGCTTCCAATTTTAAGCAATTATGAATACAGCATCAATGAAGATGGACCAACAAGTATCTCTTTAAATACTGGCAAGGATGTGGGGAAGGAAGTCTTATTCACTAGTGTTGTTTGAACATAAACTTGTATAGCCATTGTGGAAATCAAACCTGAAAACTGAAAGAAGTATCAAATCACCTGGAAATAGGATATATATCCGTTTATATTTATATGATATCTTATTTATATCTTCCATATAAATATATTCCATATAAATATATAACCAAAAACAAAATATAATATAAAACATAAATATGTATGTCCACTCACATTATATCACATAATGTGTATATATGATATTAAATCAACAAATTACAGAAAAACTTCCACATCCATATAGCTTCACTTTTCACAATATACAGAAAATAGGACCAACCTAGATGCTCATCAACAGATTGATAAAAAAAATAAATAATTGGAACAAGTATGCTACAGAAATTTTGCATTCATTACAAAAGCAAAAAAAACATCACCATGACATTTGCATATATATGGAAATTATTATATTAAAACTAAACTAACGTGATTTAGAAAGATGAATGATGTATTTTCTAGCCTGAATTGAAATAGTATATATGTTCTCTCTCTGTCTCTCTCTGTCTCTGTCTCTCTCTCTGCCTCTCTCTCTTCTCTTTCTCTCTCTCTTTCTCGTGTGTGTGTGTGTGTGTGTGTGTGTGTGTGTATGTGTTTGTGTGTTAGAATAGTAGACAGAGGTTCATCATTAGGCAGATGGGCTTTATTTCCCTATGTCAAAGAGAAAGATAAAGTAGCATATAGCAGCAGCTTACCCTGAAAGAAACATTAAGTTGATATTGATCATAAGAAGACTATATAAAATTGTTGATTTTTCACTTTACTTCAGTTCATTAAACATTGTAAGAAATACTTGGCTGGTTTATATACTTTTTTCTCAGGGTTAAGTTAGTTGAAGTTAGTTTTGTTGCTTTTTATTTGTTTGAATTTTTTCTCTGATCTTTTAGAAATTGTGAACCTGCTTTCAGTAGCATCAATAAATTAGAATTTGCAGAGAAATAATATATAATTTCCTACAGTTGGGCAGTGTTATTTCTGGCAAATATATTTTTAAAACGTTTATAGCCAGCATATGTGTATTCATGCTTCTGTGTACATACTCACAAATAAGAAAACATGTTTTCTCACTACTGGATTTAGGAAATTTTCCATTACTTTGTCTAAATTCTCTAATATACTGGCTATTCCACATTTTAATTCCTCAATGGTGTTTGTGTGTGTGTGTGTGTGTGTGTGTGTGTTCTTCATTTCTCTAATATAAGCAAGCAAGATTCTATAATGCATGACATCCCAGCTCAGTATGGTAAACATGCATATAAATATACTGCATAATTGACCCTGAGAAGGTTAGGGTTCAAGAATTTGAGTTGACCATAAGAAGCATTTTAAGGGGCTGTGGGGCAATTAGTTGTATGAAGTATTTGCCTTTGCCATCTTAAGCACATGAGTTGGAATTTCTGAACCTACATAAAGCTGTAAATCTCAGGGTGGTAACATGGATTTATAATCTCAGTGCTTTTCTGAGGGGTGAGAGGCAAAGCTAGAAAAAGCCTGAAAGCTCACAGGCCAACTAATCTGGAATATGCAGTGAGAACCAAAACAGACTCATTTATCCCAAACAAGGTGCAACTAAAGGCTAAGCACTTGGGGTTGTTCTCTGACTTCCCACATGTCTCTACCCTCAAAAATTACTCATACAAACATGTGAACTTACAAACACACAGAGAGACAGAGACAGAGACAGAGACAGACAGACAAACAGACACATACACAGAAAGAGAGAGAGAGAGAGAGAGAGAGAGAGAGAGAGAAATTCTGTCTCTCTTCTATCTCTTCTGCACAAACTGGTAAGAAGTTTTTATTTAAAATGATATATTTTAAGGAAGAGACTAGATGTCTTTGTTTCTTATGTGGAACATTTGGAAGGGAGTTCTTAGTATGTGAGGCAACCTGTCAGAGCTAAAATGAGGGGAAGAGTATTAATACAAGAAGTCTGTTGAGAACCATGTCTTAGGGTTTTACTGCTGTGTAAACACACCATGACCAAGGCAACTCTAATAAGAACAAAATTTAATTGGAGCTGGCTTACAGGTTCAGAGGTTCAGTACATTATCACCAAGGCAGGAACTGGGCAGCATCCAGGCAGGCATGGTGCAGGAGGAGCTGAGAATCCTGTCTACATTTTCATCTGAAGATTGCTATCAGAATACTGGCTTCCAAAGCGGAAGGCGTTTGCAACCCCATAAGATAAACAACACTGCCAACCAACCAGACCCCCCAGATCTCCCAGGAATTAAACCACCAATCAAAGAGTAAACATGGAGCGACCCATGGCTCCATCTGCATATATAGTAGAGGATAACCTCGTCGATAACCTCGTCAGGCATCAATTTGAAGAGAGGCCCTTGATGCTGTGAAGGCTTGATGTCCCAGTGTAGGATAATGCCAGAGAGAGGAGGTGGGAGTGGATGGGTGGGTGGGTGGGAGAACACCCTCATAGAAGCAGGGGGAAGGGGAATGGGATAGGGGGTTTCAGAGAAGGACTGGGAAATGGGATATGAAATGTAAATAAAGAAAATATCCAATTTACAAAAAAAGAATACTGGCTTTCAGGCAGCTAAGAAGAAGGTCTTAAAACCCACACCGACTGTAACATGCCTACACCAACAGGGCCACACCTATTAGTGCCACTCCCTGGGCTGAGCATATACAAACCATAACAAACCATGTAGCTGTTGTTATAAAAGTGGATCTGAATACCAATTTATTCTTAATTTCAATGACTTGAAAACAGGATAGCATTTACAAGACCTATACTTTGTTTTTGATAGAGTTTCTACATCTTCTACACATATTTCCAATGTGTTTTCTTAATGGCCCTATGAGAGACAATCCTGTACATTTCTGAAAAATTTGAAGATTCTGTAAACTCCAAGAAGTCCCATAAATATGTATATAGGGGTATAAATAAAATTATAATTTTATGACTGTAGACACATTCTGTCTCAATAATACTATGTCTCTGCATCTCTGAAAATCTTATGCTGTGTGGAGAGTTTTGTCTAACATCATACTAATTTTGCCAATTATGGTCATTTGATTAAAATCAGTCTCCGTGTTTAGTTTAATAATTAAAGCATAGTTAAGATGCTGCAGATTCCTTGATCATCTGCCTATCAGATCAAGGAGCTAAGTAAGCCTCTATAACTCATCTTGACTATGTAAAGATCCTGGACTCTTCTGCACTATTAAAATGAATGCAAGTGATGCTGTTCTAGTTCTCAAGTGTAGGCAGAGATGGGCAGCTCTCTCTTTCTCAGAATATTCTTGGGAAAAGTACTCCTTGTTAGAACATAGCCACCTTCCAGTAGCAGCCCTGGCCATATGGAAAGGCCACCTATCAGTACTCTTGTAATCAGCATCAGATGAAATCCTATCCAACATCCAGCATCAACTTCCTGTCACACAAGGGAGATATTTTGGACTTCCAACTCACAAAGCTTAAAAATACTTATAGAGCTTAAAAATAAATATGCAGGGTACAATGGAGGAGTTGAAGGAAGGGAAAGAAAGGGGGAAATTTATGTAATTATGCTTTAATTTCAATTAAAAATAGTCACCTTCTACATACAGATTGGCACTTAGACCAACACCATTTAATGAAGATGCTTTCCTTTTTCCATAGTATATTTTTGACTTCTTTGTCAAAGATCAAGTGTTCATCAGTGTGTGGATTTGTTTCTGGATCTTCAATTCTATTCCATTGACAAATCTGTCTGTCTCTGTATCAATACCATGCAGTTTATTATCACTATTGCTTTGTAGTAAAGCTTGAGGTCAGGAATGGTGATTTCCCCAGAAGTTCTTCTATTGTTAAAAATTGCTTTCAATATCCTGGTTTTTTTTTTTTTTTCCCATATGAAATTGAGAATTGTTCTTTCCGTGTCTGTGAAGAATCATGTTTGAAGTTTGAGGGTGTTGTGTTGAATCTGTAGATTGCTTTTGATAGGATGGCCATTTTTACTATGTTAATCCTAACAATCGGTGAGCATGGAAGATCTCCTCATTTTCTGAGGTCTTCTTTAATTTCTTTCTTGGGAGACTTGAAGTTCTTATCATACAGACCTTTCACTTGTTTGGTTAGAGTTACCCCAAGATATGTTATATTATTTGTGACTATTTAGAAGGGTGTTTTTTCCCTATTTTCTTTCTTAGCCCACTTATAATTTGTATTAAGGAAGGATACAGATTTGAATTAATTTTATATCCAGACTCTTTGCTGAAGTTGTTTATCAGCTGTAGAAGTTCTCTGGTAGAATTTTTGTGGTCGCTTATATATATTATCATATCAGTTGCAAATAGTGATACTTTTACTTTTTTTTTTTTTTTGCCTATTTGTATCACCATGATCTCCTTTTATTGTCTTATTGCTCTAGCTAGAACTTAAAGTACTATACTGTATAGATAAGGAGAGAGTGGGCAGCCTTGTCTTGTCTCTGATTTTAGTGGGATTGCTTCAAGTGTGTCTCTATTTAACTTGGTATTGGCTGTTGGTTTGGTGTATATTGCTTTTATTATATTTAGTTATGGGTCTTGAATTTCTGATCTATCCAATACTTTTAACATGAAGTGGTGATATATTTTGTCAAATGCTTTTTCAGCATCTCATGAGATCATCATGTGTTTTTTTTTTTTTTTTTGGTTGTGTTTGTTTATATAGTAGATTATGTTAATGGATTTTCATATATTGAACCTACCTTGCATCGCTGAGATGAAGCCTACCTGATTGTGGTGAATGATGTTTTTGATGTGTTCTTAGATTTGGTTTGCTAGAATTTTATTGAGTATTTCTGCATTAATATTCATAAGCAAAATTTGTCTGAAGTTCTCTTACTTTTTTTTTTTGGTCTTTGTGTGGTTTAGGTATTAGAGTGACTGTGGCTACATAGAATGAATTAGGTAGTGTTCCTTCTGTTTATATTTTATCGAATAGTTTGAGGAGTATTGGTATTAGCTCTTCTTTAAGGTCTGGTAGAATTCCATGCTAAATCCATATGGCCTTGGGCTAGTTTTCTTTGGGAGGCTTTTAATGACTTCTTCTATTTCTTTATGGGACTGTTTAGATAGTTTACCTGGTCTTAATTTAACTTTGGTGTGAGGTATCTGGCTAGAAAATCATCCATTTTGTCTAGATTTTCCGTTTGTGTTGAGTATGCCCTTTTGTAGTAGGTTCTGATGATTTTTTAAATTTCCTCAATTTCTGTTGTTATGTCTTCCTTTCCATTTCTGATTTTGTTAATTTATATATTATCTCTGGACTTTTTAACTACTTCAGTAAGGGTTTATCTATCCTGTTGATTTACTTGAAGAACCAGGGTTTGGTTTTGTTGATTCTTTGTATTGTTCTCTTTGTTTCTAATTGTTTGATTTTGGCCCTGAGTTTGACTCTTTCCTGCTGTCTACTCTTAATGAATGTGTTTGCTTCTTTTTATTATAGACTTTCAGGTGTGATGTTAAGTTGCTAGTGTAGGATCTCTCCAATTTCTTAATGAGGGCACTTAGTGTTATGAGTTTTCCTCTTAGCACTGCTTTCACTGTGCACAAAGCTCAAATCCAAGTGGATCAAAGACCTCAAACTAAAATCAAATAAACTAAATCTAATATAAGAGAAAGTGGGAAAGAGCTTTGAACTCATGGCATAGGGGTGCAGGGGTGGGTGAGTGGGATTTCCTAAACAAAACACCAATGGTTCAGGCTCTAAGATATTCCCCACCATAACACAGGAAGAAAATATTCACAGGTGGCAGAAGGAGGGAGGGACCTTGTGGGAGAAGGGAGTGGGAGGAGTAAAGGGATCAAGATCAAGTATGGAGGAGGAGACAGAGAGAAGTCTGGAGGACCATCCAAATGAATAGAAATTTGCAACCTCATGGGGGATGGCAGGTAAAAGTGGGGGAACCCTTTAGAAAGTACAAGAGACTTGGGAGGTGAGAAACTCAGGACTCAATGGAAGGAAGAGTAGATGAAATGCTCAACAGTGGGGAGAGACAACTCATATAGAGTTCACCTCCAGTAGAAAGATAGGGCATCAAGTAGAGTAATGGGGCTGCCATCCCACATTCAAAAACTCTGACCCAGAATTGTTTCTTTCTAAAAGAACTACAGGGACAAAAATGTAGAAGAGACTGAGGAAAAGGTGGTTGGTTCAGGGACAGGCCCAACTAGGGATCCATCTCAAGGGAAGGCTCCAAGGCCGGACACTATTACTGATGCTAAGGTGTGCTTACAAACAGGAGCTTAGCATGGCTGTCCTATGTGAGGCCCAACAAACAGCTGACTGAGACAGATGCAATACTTACACGCAAATATTGGGGTAATATTATATTATAATATAATATTCAATATTATAATATTGAAGTTGGGGACTCCTGTGGTTGAATTATAGAAAGGCTTGAAGAAGCTGAGGAGAAAGACCACATAGGAAGACCAACAGTCTCATCTAACCAGGACCACTGAGATCTCTCAGACACTGTGCCACCAACCAGGCAGTATGCCGAGGTGGCCTGAGGTCCACAACACTCATATATAGCAGAGGAATGCCTGGTCTGGCCTCAGTAGGAGAAGTTGTACCTAACCTTTGAAAGACTTGAGGCTTCATGAAGTAGTGAGGCCTGGCAGGGTTGGGGTGTATACTCGTGGAAACGGGGAGGAGGGATGGGATAAGGTACTGTGAGAAGGGTACTGGGAGCAGTACAATGGCTGAACTGTAAAACAATAAAAATTAAAAATTAAAAAGTTAGTCACATTCATCAGCATGACTTCAATTAAGAAATGGCAAGTTGATGGTTCAGATACTTTGGAAATCAGTATGAAGTACACTGAAAGAGATAAAAGTAAATCTATCCCATAATTCTGATATACAACTTGAAATTTACCTAAAGTACTACACATACTATTCTACAGATACTTGCTCAGACATGTTCATTGCCACTTTATCCACAATAACTATTACATGGAAGCTACATACATGCCTTTCAACGCATGAATAGTTAAGGAAGATTTTGTACATCTACCCTATGGAATAATATACAGATGTAAAGAAAAGTGAAACCATAAAAATTTCAAGCAAATTGATGAAACTAAAAAAAAGATCATGATGGCATATATTCAGACATAGAAAGACAATGGTGTGTGTTCTCTCCCATATGATGCTCTTATTTCTAAATTTCAGATATGGGGAATTGAAGTAACTATTAAAAACAGAAAAGTAAAACCTGACCATGGGAAACGAGAAAAAGTGAAGAGGGCAATAGCAGTACTTTAATTAGGGGAAGGAGAAAAATTAATTAAAAGAAAGGAAGAATGTGAAAGTAACATCAAAGATATTTGCATAAGTCATAATATATCAAGCAATTGTCTATCCACTTAAAATAGCATATAGCAGTGTATGCATGCATGTATGTATATATATGTGTGTGTGTGTGTGTGTGCGCGTGCGTGTGCGTGTGCATGTGTGTGTGTGTGTAGGTATAGGCATTTGTATATAGCAAGTACATGTATATACATATACATACATACTTATACATACATGTATTTATATTTAAAATAAAATTTTTACTTCTAGGTTGACCATGTTCACCCCAAGAGCCAGCGACTAACAAAAATTCAACAGCAGTCCTGAGAAACCCTCTTTGTCGTTGTTGACTAGTGGAGTTCAAGAGATGCCTTAAATAACATTTTTTTATTGTTGTTGTCCTTCATTGCCTTCTAGAGGTTGAATTAAGATTGTTGCTAAAATATACACAGGATTTTAAGGATCAGAGCTAGTTCTGACCTGAAAGTCTGCTAACTTTCATGGTACCAGTGGCTGCTATGTAAGCTTCTGAAGGAGGGAAGCAACCAATAGTCATGCTAAACTATCATATCTATAAGCTAAAACAACAACCAGCATGGCAACTATGGATTCAATAGTTACATGCATGCCTTGATGGTAACCAACAGCTCTCTAATTGGAAATATGACCCATTGATCAAGAGAAAAATCATGCCTGGTACTGAAAACCTAACCAAATATCAGACATTAGTGAAGTCAAGAATCTTAGAGTATAACTTACAACTGCTACTTTACTAAACCACCATAATTTCTAACTACATTCAATTATTTATTCTTATATCCACATGTAAGTATATGTCTCACCACTTACCAAAGAAACATCTCCTTGCAACAGATAGAGAACATGGCAGAAAAGTTCAATCAATGAAGATGCAGAGAACAAATGACCAGGTCTATCCAGTACCAACTGATATATCTACAACAAAACTCTTAAGGCTTGGAGATCATGGAGGAAGAGGGAGTAGAAAAAATTGTTAAGAAAGAACAGAGAAACAGGAAGCTTTCTGTGAAATTGTGTGTCCTAGAAGTGTCAGAGAAACTATACCCATGAAATCGCATCAACATGCCTGATAAGAACAAAGATGGCATCAATAGACAAGAGAAGGGGGATTTCAACATTAGACAAAGTACTTCAAGCAAGTAAGTATTTTAAGAGCAGGGGACATGGTCTTCTCCATGGAAAAATACGTAAATTGGTATTCGTATTCTACCATTTGGTAGAAGTATTACCAAGTAGTCAGCCTTGAAATCATATACATATAAGTAATACTATACAGACTTGGCAGGTTGTGTTTATATATTTAGGAATACACATGCATATATACATATCTATATGTGTGTGTATGTGTATGTATAATGTATATATAAAATTAAAAATGTAGAGGCCACAGATTTGAGAAAGAAAGATACCATGGATGGGTACACAGAAAGTGTTAGAAAGGAAGAAGTTGGGGGGAAATAATGGAACTTGATTTTAATTTTAGAAATAAAAGAAAATATGTTTTTAATTGTAATTAAATTACAATGTGGGATATAAGCTGAGCTTTAAGCAAAATGGAGATTGTATTGAAACAGATAATAATATTATACACTCTTAATATTGAAACATTCAGTCAATGCATCCTTGAACTATAAGGTGGACAGAGAATAAAGGTTTTTCTCTTTAGCCTTAAGAAAAAATAGAAAAGAGATGGCCTGTGAGATGGCTCATTGATTAACAGCACTGCCTACTTTTCCACAGTACTTGAGTTCAATTCCCAGCACTCACATGTTGGCTCACAACCATCTGTAACTCAAGTCCCTCAGGACCAAAGAGTATTATGCACCTATGCCCAAGTGGTGCACAGATACATAGGCAGAAAAAAATGCACATAGTCAAAATTAAATAAAGAAAATAAAAATTTAAAATATAGAAAAGAAATACCCAATTGTACTGAATCAACTTACATATTTATACTATATAATTTTTTCTTTTGTATAAAGTTTATTTTATTTTTTTACTATGTATCTGTATGTGTCTGTGTGCATGTTGATATATGCAAATGAGTATAGGTACCTCTGGAGACCAGAAGAGAGTATCTGACTCCTTGGAGTTAAAGCTATAGGTAGCTGTGAGCCACTCAACATGGGTACTAGGAACTGAATCTATATCCTCTGGGAAGAGTAGCAAGTGTTCTTAACATCGGAGCCATTTTTCTCAGCCTCTTATAATAAATTAATGGTATAAGCTATTAAAAATTAATACTCAAGTAGAAGTTCAAGGATAAAATTTAAGCCAGCCATAACATTCTCATAAAATCAAATATTGTCTTACTCTCTTACTCAGATCTAACTGTAAGATTTCACCCATTGGTCACCCTTTCTCCATCTTCTACAATCCTTTACTTGTTCTCTGTTCATCAGTATTTGTCCTGAATTTCTATGAAGTCAAACTTTTAAGGTTCTAGATCATTCAGTACTATTTTTATTAAGCATATTTCACTTAACATACAATTCTACAACCTTCTCCATGTTGCTGCAATTGAGAGGTTTTCTTGTTTTTGTTGTCATTGTTGTCATTGTTGTTGTTGGATGTTTGTTTTCATTTGGCTCTAACAATGTATTAGATGTATTACTAACATTTTCTTCCATCCTTTAATGCTGTTAATAGTGCTGTAGTGAATATGGGAAAACAGATGCCTCTTTAACTTACAGATTTCACCTCCTTTGAATATATACTTATATAGTAGGTGTATTTCTAATGTTTTCCAAGAGCAGTCATACTGTTTTCAATAGATTAGCAAAATAATAACTGGCTTTGTCAATAATACAGTACTGATTGCAGTACTGGAATTCCCATTGTTAACAAATGAAAGCTGATGATTAAATATAAGTGTTTTCTTATTTGGATTCTAAAGGACATTGTAGAGATGAAAGGAAATGGCTGCTGGATCTTGCCTCTGCCTTGCTTTGCCCCTTCCCAAACATGAGACCACAGTTTGCCAGGAAACTGAAGGTTGTTGGATATAACTGGCACTGTGGATGCTGATATATTCTGTTCTGTGCCAGAGCAATCTCTTGGCTATACCCACAGCACTGTTGCCCAAACAGAAGAGCTTCTGTTTTAAGGCTGAGCATGGCAGCGATTCCAGTCTTTCGCCTTCTTTTACCATTTGAATCAGTAGAAAACATTTCCATATTTTGCTTTGTAAAGTATTTTGAAGAGAAATGATACCTATACTTATAACCTATGAGATTTAATCGATGCTTGCAACCATTACAATAATTGACAAAGTTCCTTATCATTCTGCCATCTGGGATTTCACAGCAATGGGGCTCTTACTAAGAGGCATGTTGTTTTCATTAATGCCATCACCCTTTAGGGTCTTGTTGTCTTCTCAGTGCTATTTAGAGCACTAATGCACCATGTGCTAAAATCATAGCCCTGGGTACTCAGAAGCACAAAGCAGAAGTAACAGGCTGAATCAGTACTGATCTTGGAAAACACAGTCTGCTGAGACAGAAGTCTAAGAGAAAAAAATTGGCAAGAGAAATGAAATTAGCTTCATGGAGAGTGCCTTGGTGGGAATCTCACCAAGGCAACACTTGATATAGAAGGTAAGTGACGACAAGGTCCACTTTTCCCTGGAGACATTATGGAAGTATTTTGCTATCTATCAGTCAATACAGACAGCCTAGATGTGGAAGAGTGTCTTTTGTCTTCGGAGATCTTTTCAGCTGTTAAGCTTTGGGTTATGAACCAAGTCTTTTTTTTTTCCTGCTACAGCTCATGGGAACCAAAAATACATTGTTACTTTTTACAGACTAAATAATACTTAGTATTATGCAGGTTTTCCTTGCCTCAATAAACTTTTCATATGTAGTTGGCTCATATTTGATAAAGCTTCATCTTTATTTACTAATAGAATCTATTCAGTGTCTGCTATATCTAATTTAAATCTAATCTCAATTTAAATATTCTGAAAAGGAATTTCAGGCAGCTTCAGATGAAATAACTTTAGAACCACTACAAAGTTATTCATAATATTAATATGTTTGATTCTAAATTCAAATTTGCCCTCTAATATCCAAAGAAATTGAACCAAGTAGGAAATTTAAGAGAAAGAATAATCTAATCTGATGGAAGATTAATGCTTTGAGGGGACAAGCAAAGTTCCATTTGTTGTAAATGTTCAGCGTTGTCAATTAAATGAGGTACTAACAAATGGGTGTGTCTTAGTCTCAGTTATTGCTGTGAAGAAAAGTGATGGCCACAGCAACTTATAAAAGACTTTAATGATTTTTCCTTTTAAAAAAGAATTATTATTCGTTAATCTTTTTTTACTGTCCAGTCTTTATCCCCCTACCAGTCTTCTCTCTGACTGGTCTCATCCCATACCTCCTCTCTGGTCTCAAGAGGATGTCTCCACCTGCTCCACCCCTACACACACACACATCCCACCAGACCCCCCACTCCTTGGGGCCTCAAGTCTCTCCGGGGTTAGGTTCATTTCCTCTCACTGGGGCCAGACCAGGCAGTCCTTTGCTGTATATGTGTCAGGGCCTCATAACAGCTGGTGTATGCTGACTGGTTCATGGCTCTTGTCCAGGTTAGTTGAGACTGCTGGTCTTCCTATGCGGTTGCCCTCCTCCTCAGGTTCTTCCAGCTTTTTCCTAATTCAACAACAAGGGTCCCTGGCTTCTGTTCATTGGTTGGGTGTAAGTATCTGCATCTGACTCTTTCAGCTGCTTGTTGGGTCTCTTGGAGGGCAGGCTTCCTTATAGTTTCAGAAGATGAGTTCATTTCTATCATGTTGTGGAGCACGGCAGCAAGTAGGCATGCATGGGACAGGAATGGTAGCTGAGAGCTTACGTATAATCCATAAATTGGAATCAAAGAGAGAGAGGGAGACTGGGCCTGTCATAGACTTTTGATACTTCAAAGATGACCTCCAGTGACACACATTCTTCAAAAAAATCTATATCTCATAACCATTTCCAAAACAGCTCCACCAACTATGGAGCAAATATTCAAATTATGAGCTTATGCAGGACATTTTCATCTACATCATCACAGGATGGAATTTTTACATCAGATTATATTACATGTGGAAATTTTATGGTTATATTCTGGGATGGCAGCCATAGTGTGAATTCATCTTTGGAGTAAACTCTTTCTACCTACACCTGTTTGTTTGTCTACACTTGGACAAGTGATGTGGACCAAGACTGTGTGGAAGGTGTTACTTTATCATTATAAATGCCTTATGACCAAGAATGTACCCAGAGCAAATCTTACTAGTGATGCCTAGTTTTATGTCAATTTGACATAAGCTACAGTCACTTGGGAAGAGGGAACCTCAACTAAGAAAATGTATCCACACCTTTGCCTGTGGGCAATCCTGTAGGACATTTTCTTGATTGACAATTGATGTGGCTCACTCAGTGTAGGTGGTGCCACCTCTAGTCTGTTGGTCCTGGGTGTTATAATGAATCAATCTGAGGATGCTGTGGAGATCAAACCAGTAAACAGTGTTACTCTGGAGCCCATGCTTCAGCAGCAGCTCCTCCTTTGACTTCTCTGAATGAAGAAATACAAGCAATAAGTTGAAGCAAACTCATTCCTCCCCAAGCTACTTTTGGTCACAGCCATTGTATGCAATAACAGTAGAATCTCTAACCAAGACACTACTACTATGAAAAAAAATGTGGATTTTTCAAAAATGTGTACATTGATTTTGATAGAGAATAGTTAATATCTGAATTATTAATTCTAACACACTTTAAAATGCATGATGAAATCAAATTGCCATATTCATTATTAAGTGTTAAGCTATCCCAATATAGATTCATCAACCTAGTATTTTGGAAACCTTCTATGATAAATGTACGTTAATCATTAGCTAAATTCCTAGTCTAAATTGGAATTTAACCTACCACTTTGACAATGACCCTTCGGTAGATGGTTTATGTACAAAAGATCTTTACCCAAACTCTTTCCAGTTGAATCATTTCCTTAGAAGTAGGAATGCCTGATATTTTCTCATTACACTTCAGGCTGCATAAGACAGGATTAGACACAATTGATGAAGTTGGTGATTTATTACAAGGAGGGAAGAGTGGAATATCATTCTTTCTTCACTGAAATGCAGACTCCACGAGGCTTCAATTGATTGTACTGTTATCGCTGATTAGAGAGTTAAATAAGATCTGTGGCTATGGAAGCCCTTCAGGACTTGAGCCAGTAAAGGGACGTGCATGATTTTCACTAAAGGAAGGATATGGGTATATATGCATATACATAAAAAGATATAATTAATGCATTATGATAAAAAGTAAATATGTTTATTTAAGAATAGACAAATCTTTTGGATCAGATCAATTCTGTTAGAGCAAATGTGACATTGATAAAATGTCACTCTTTGATTCTTTCAGCATAAAAATTCAATCCAATAGGAAACATTGGACCTCTTTAGAATTTACTAACAGCTAGTCATAATTGCTGGAATTATTGTATTTGTTAAGTGCCACTGTTTGCTATGACACTGTAAAAATGTATGTACCAGGAGAATGTAAAATATTCCTTCACATTTTGCCCTTCTGGGTTTTAGTTTTCATCATCTTTTCTCTTCTCTACTTTCAATTTTTCTACTGTAGAAAAATCAAGATGTCTTATCATCCCTTTAATGATATGTTTTAGCATCTTGTCACACATGTTTTCACTCTTTGTCTACTCCCAGGAGGCTAATGATATGAAATAATATTCTAGTTAGTTGAGTCAGTTTTGTACCTCTTCAAAGCTGACACACACAGACTTCCAATGAGGAAGAAGTCTTCATTCTTTCTCAATATGCAACTGAAAGGTCACATTTCAAATTCACACTGCTTCACAGTTGAGTTTCTCAATTCACAAATAATCTTATAGCACTGCAAATCTATTGACCAGTTTGTTCTAAACTGTCTTTCAAATACCTCATCCTCTAAAACACATAAATTCAATATTTCATTATTAGGTTTCCTCTTGGGGGAAACATTCAATTTAAGCGCATGACAATAAGAAAAAAAAAAAAAAAACCCACAGTGCTTTAATTTGTTCAATTTGACATCACAATAGGTCCTAATTTGCCTATACATTGTTCTTCCTTCCTAAAGTAACACAGCTCAATTATTATTAGTTTCTTTTTAGCAGAAGATTTTGCTCAATAAGAGGCAGTTGTTAGTTCTGAATAGCCTCAGGGTCCAAATTTCTATGACTTTATTGTCTGTCTTTGCACTCATGTGTAAATCAAAGTTTATAGATTTTCATTCATGATTCCACCTGCTGTGCTTAAATTAAATTCAGGTATAGGTACATCTGAACTGAAATGCAATTGGCTCTTATAGAATCCTCCTGACTTGGGGACCAAAGAGGAATCATATTGTTTTCCTTAATTTTCTCCTGAATAGATGTTGATATTTCAGTATTTGAGGATGATGGTAGTGTTTCCTCAAATTTCAGAAACTTCATCATTTAAAATTTACAAAATTATTAACAAATATTTGATTTTAAAAACATAGCTTATCTCTATATGTATTTCTTCATATTCATAGAATTTAAGACTAAATCATAGCACAAATGTGAATTTATTTTAAAAATTTCAACAGGTGCAGTATTTAACATAGATTTAGACACAGGAAAGTATACAAATTCAAATACATGACATTACATTGGAGATATGTCAGTGGTTTTAAACTATGACACTGTCATTAAAAGTAGACTGAAAAAAAGAAAACAAAGTAAGAAAATAATTTTAGATTAAGTGAGAACAGAGAACCACAGACATTTACTGAAAGATTTTGCATCCTACATCAATCTATCTCAAATATAAACTGTCTCTTCATAAAATTTTATATAGTTTATTACAATCTCTATGATAGATATTAATATTTAATATAATATTAATATTTTATGTGTGATAATGTCTTATATATCACAAAGGAAAAATGTCTTTGATCTTAAAAATTACATGGTGACTGATTTGAAGCCCAAATAAGTTTGCCCTATAATTTACTGTAGTATATACAGTATGTATATTATAACTTCTTTGTGTGTTGGAGTTTATGTTCGTATATGTGTATGTTTGTTTGTAATACTTCAAATGTAAAAATATTAATGATAAGAAAAAAATCATAGCAACAGGACACATAACTGTAACTCAGTGACTAGATGTTATTTTACATTTTGTATTTAAAAAATTTTTCAGCCATCCATTTAGAAATTACTCTAAGGATTTTTCTCTTGTATTTCATTAATGAATATTATTTTCAACATGAGCTTAAAACTTCATATTATTTTTCAATATGAAGTTTTTATTTAAGGCTAGGACTACAACAAATGAGGTGTGTACCTCTGAAACATAATCATTAATAAATTCCAATTTTATGAATACAGAATTTAAATCAGCTTAGAAAGATAGCTAGAAATGTAGGTGAAGACATTATCAGAGAATAAGGAAAGGATGAATAGATTAATACCTGGGTAGATAAGCTATAGATGCAGACAAAGCTTTACTGAACAATATCAACCTTTGTCAAACTGCTGTTATGTAACTATAGATTCCAAAAATTTAGTTTGTGTCAATTAAAGTAGAGTTAATAAACAGAAATACTTATTCAAACCTTGAGACATAATTACTTCTACTAGTAGTTCCATTACCTCCTAAAATGTGTGTGTGCGAGTGTGTGTGTGTGTATGTATACATAATATAGATATATGTATTATGTTCATGTGTGTGGGGCTGTGTAAGCGTGTGAGTATATGTAAAAAATATGCCTGTAGAAGACAGAGGTTGACATTGGTTTGTTCACTTTGACTTTATCTATTAAAGTAGGCCCTCTTGCTGAACATTGAACACACAAATTCAACTAGTCTATGTGGTTAGCTTATCCTGAGCATCCATACCTTCATACCTCCAGCCCTGTGAATTCAGGCGCTGTTGCTAGTGCTGAAAGTACTCATCCACTAAGTCATTCCCGTAGCCTTACTACTGACTACAATATTATCTAGTTTCACATAAAAGTATAATTACCATTAAAATTAACAAAAGGCAATGACTCAATAAAAGCTTTGGTACCATGTTAGATAACATAGAGCAGGCATTCACTGTTTATAGCATTGATCCATATGACAATAATATGCATTCACAGGGTGTTTTTGATCTTATTAAACATACAGTAAAGGCTTTGGCTTAGAAAAGAGGCTGGTACAAATAATCCAGACTCTTGTCTATTTCCTAAAGCTGTTCTGTTTCCCCTATTGTTCAATGTAAATTAAGGGAGATAATATTCCCTGCAATGTCTATCTTCAATGCACTGTAATTTGCATTTGAAGAATCAAAACAAACATCAGTTATTTACAGAAGCATTTTGCTAAATGTATATACAAATATACAGAAACTTTCAGTGATTGCAAATGTGTAAGTTTGACAGATCTCAAAAACTAAAGATAATGGTGTAACCAAATCTCACTTCAGGAAATTAAACCCCTTGCAGCAAGTAGGAAATTCTGTGTCAGTCCTCACCTCATGAGAAACACAATCTAAAACTGCAGCATTATCATTCTATCTTGTCTCCTTGGAAGTTACTACACCCCAGCATGCAATATAAACCTGGTTTCCTTTTCATCATTATATTTGAGCAGCCTTCCTAATATTGCTTTGTTGCCAGCCAAGATAAAAATATGTTCATGTTTTGGTTGTTTGTTTGCTTGCTTTGGATTGGCAATATAATCATTTGAAAAGCAAATAGTGTAAGAAATCTAGTAATGTATTTTAGGGATCTTGTTTGGGATCTTCCTTTTATGAGGGAAATATGAGAGGTTGACTTTGTCCTTTACAATGGCTATTCCTGATTTGGCTCCTTATTCTTCCATTCTTTTTGCTGTAAGACTTTTCCCTTCCTGCTTGACTCTTTTTGCTTCTCCATAGCTCTGTGTCTTTATTTCTGTATCCTTTCTTCTGATTCCTAGTCTTGATTTTAGCCATGCTGATGCTAGGTTTTTAATATCTCATTGTATTTTAAATGAACAGTGTGATGATTTGTCTAATTCATTAACATTTTGTGACTTATCAATCAAACATGTTCTCATTATTTTCTGGGACTACTTTTTTTTCTTATTCTTTCTGATATCCTTGTATTTTCTAGATTTGCTAAAAACTAATTCCTTGGTCATGCTGTTCTTTACTTTTAACCAGTTTCTTGATATCAGCTCATAACCTGAGTTTCTTAATTTTAATACAGTCAAACAAAATTCATGCATTGATAGAAAATCTGTTAGTTTGTTTTTGTATTTATAGAGACATACTACTATAGAAGTTCTTGTGTGTATAATGTGAGGAAGTGATGATTTTGCTTTGTTTACATAAAGGTATTTATCTTAACCTGCAAGAATGATTGAAACTGTATCTCCCCTAATTTGACTGGATTATTGAATTTGTTGCATGTCAGTTGAATATATAGATGAATCCTTCTGAATTCTCTTTCTTGTACCATTTATTGTCTTTTGCTGAAATTCTACATTGTTTTAATTACTAAAGATTTTCCAGATGTCTTGATAATTGGTAGTATAATCTCTCTATTTTGAGATTCCTGTTCTTTGAAATACATTTCACACTCTTTAAAATACATAGGCATGATACATACCCACACTTATGGAATTTTGACTAGAATTATATTTATGCTGCATATTAATTTGACTAAAACTAAATCTGAATTCATATTGCTTCTTTTATCCAAGGTGCATTCTTCATATTTTCCAATTATTTGTTTCTTAGGTACATTTCTATTTCTTATCATAGAAGTATGTGAAAATGCTCAGATTTATTTGTAGATCTCTAATGATGATCAATTATGTTAATAATGTATTTTAATTTTTTCTACTTTTAAAATGTCATTATAACAATGTAAATTAGATTCGTGTTTAGATATTTTATTCAAAATGTTAATAGTTAAGGATATACGTGAATAAGTTTCTACAATGGTGTAATGTGTAGGGTGGCCATTTTAAAAGTGAAATAAAGCTATGAAACACAAGCATGTTAGTGCTAGCTGATACCACTCTAGCTAAGGTTTACTACTGAATAGATTATTTATGGGTATCATATATTTCAACTGAAAACAGCATAGTTTGTAGCCTTTTTGGTCAGACTTCCATCAGTGTCCCTCAGCTCAGGCTGCATGGTACTTCAAACAGAGTGGACATAGTACTTGAAACTCCATCCAAAAATTAAACTTACATGATGTTAATAACCTAGTTTCAATTAATAGTATTTATTACATGGAAAAAGGCAATATATTGACTATTCATCTGAGATCATAAGCTTGTGAGAACCACAGAGAAATCTACAGAAAAGCAATTATGCATAAGGAAGCAAAGCAGTCATGGAACCAAGATCAGCCAGAAAGTATGTCCTTGTGCTACATAGATAAAGGGCATGTGAATACCCATTACTTACACACATCCAGCTGAATCTTGCAACACCCAAGGAAATGCCAGAGATGGCCTCTGAAAGTCAAAAGAGTTGAAGACTTATAAATGCTATAATTTGTATGTGATGCTGAGCTGCATCCAGATCCACCAGCACATAAATCAATCCTTACTCACCAATAGTGTTTGAACACAACTTCTGATCACACTTGAAATAATCTAAGCTAGGGAGATATAACTATGATCTCTAAAATTTAACCCCAAACAGGCTGAGACTTCACTGGAAAATCTGAAATTGTAAAGATGTTAAAAGACAAGGTAGGGGGCACACAAGACAAGGTAGGGGGCGTATCTATAATACACAAAACATCAAGAAATAAAACATGAAAAAAACAACCCAGTAAAAGTAGGCTACATATATAAATAAAAATATTTCAGAAGAAATAAAAATGGTTAATAGAATTTGAACATGTGTTCAACATCATTAGCTATCAGTTAATTCAAACAAAATGCCAAAAAAAAAAAAACCAAAAAAATAGATTAAAAAAAAAAAGCTACTATGAAATTCCATCTCATCCAAGTCAGGATGGTGATCATTAAGAAAAAAAATGACAACAAATACTGGTGAAAATGTGGAAAAGAAAAAAATATATTTTCCTTGATGTGAGTGCAAACTGGGCAGTCTTTATAGAAATCTGTGTAGAAGTCCTTTAAAAGCTAGGAATAGTACTCCCATATTTTCCAGTTATACCAATCCTTTACATATGCCCAATGGACTTTATATCCCATTACAGAGATACTAGTGCATCTGTATTCATTGATGTTCCATTTGCAACAGCTAGGGAATAAAATCAGCAGAGTATATTACAACTCACAAGTGTATAATAAAAATATGGTCCATATACATAGTGGAATTTTCTGAACTGTAATGAAAAATGAAATTTGATGGTAAATGGATAGAACTGAAAAAAATTGTACTTAGTGAGGTATCTTAGGTCCAGATAGACAAATGCCAAAGGTTCTTTCCCACATGTGTACTCCAACATAATACTTTAGATTTGTATATTTAGCCTAGAGTACCTATTCAAGTCAGGAACATTGAAAAATGCCATGGTGGGGCTGTTCGACGGGAGAGGAAAGTCCTAGAACACAATGGATGTAGAAGCAGAAAGGGAGGTTTATGCTTAAGCAATGAGTGGGGGTATAGGACAGACAAAAAGAGAGTTACTGCTAACCAAACCCACAAAGGTATGTGAAAACCAATGTTGATCATTTATAAAAATCCTGAAGGCCTCAAAACTATACAGAGAACTCTCGACAATGTGAGCAGGATAGGTGGTCTTCCCCAGGGAGGAGTACACCAATTGGTTATCCAATGCCAAATAGTCAGTCCTGACAGGTAGCCCTATACAGACTGAACAAGTTATATTTAGGACATAAATAGACCTGCATATGGGTATGCTATAACAATTTGTGAGAAAAGAAGCCATGAATATAAATAGAGAGGAGAGGACTATATAGGTAGATCTAGAGGGAGGAAGGGAAGAGAAACAGGAGATGGATTGTAATTACATTATAATCTCAAAACTTAAAATGTAAAATAAAAATAGAAAGATAATTAGAAAGAATATATGCTTTGTGGCTAGATAATGCTTTTGCTGGCTACTTTTATGTTAACTTGACAAAGCTAAAGTCATCTAGTAGAAGAAGCCTCAATTAAGCAAATGACTCCCTAAAATCTGGCTATAAGCATGCCTGCACAGCATTTTCTTAATTATTAATTGATAGGGAAGAGTTCAATCCATTGTGGGTGGTGTTATCTCTAGGCCTAGCTTTAGAAATACTGCCACCACCTCTATGTTGCACTTCTGTTTCCAGTTTACAAAATGGTATTTGTAAAGACATTTTATTTGAAGGTATCAGTTTACTCACTACCTGCACAAATTGCATTACTCCTGATGGCAGGTAATTGACTTTATTCATTCTTCCAACAGGACACTTAGTGAGACCCTTAATTCTGTTAGTTGTTGTTATTATCTTCTCCACATATTTTAGATTAAAAAATATGAAATAAAATTGGTATAGCCACTGTTATTTATCAAGTTTTCACTTTAAGTTTATATGCACAAACAAATGTAACATTTGAAATAGAGTAAATGAATGCATGATTTCATAAAGTAGGAAGCTAAGATTCAGAATCTTTGAGAGCCAGGTTTGATATGCATGATGGCTAAAAGTGACTATCGACTTGACTGCATGCATGATGTAGGACCAACTACAGAAACAGAAAGCTTCTGAGATCTGTTCTAATGGATTTTATAAATCAAATTATTTTGAAGTAGAAGACCTATCCTAAAAACGGTCACCACCTTCTACTGGCAGGACTCATAGAAGGACAGGGGGAGAAAACTTAGATGTTTTTATCTACACATCATAACTCTCATGTAAGTATGTATATGTATGTAAGTATGTATGTATGTATGTATGTATGTACACTTTGTTCCTTTAGATGATTCCACTAATACACTTGTTCATATCTTTATCCACAGACTAAGGAAGCAGAATTCTGAGGATTATCACAAATTCGAGGTCTGTATGTCCTACATAATATGTTCTATGCTGTCTGGATTACAGGATGAACTTCTCTGCTTAGCAAGAACAAAACAATGTTTCCAGTGGAGTCTCACTGGGTATACAAACCATATTTAAGGTCAGGCTCCATGTCCAGCAGTAGATGCCCAACACAAAATAACCTTAATGGAATTTGGAGATTTTTAAAAAAAACTTATATTGCTTTTTGTTATTTTTTATTGTTTATTGTTTGTTTTGTTATTTTTATTCTTTTTTAAAATTACTAATTAATTATTTTATTAATTTACATACTAAATTTTGCCCCTCTCCTGGCTCACTCTCCCAGCGTTCTTCACCCCATCCTTCCTCCCCTTCACCACTGAGAAGGTACTTCTGTGGGTATCACCTGTCCCTGGGTCATCAAGTTTCTACAGGATTAGGCATATCCTCACCCACTGAGACCAGACAAGACAGTCCTCTGATACATATGTTCCACATGCCGTGGACCAGCCTGTGTATGCTCTTTGGTTGGTGGTTTAGTCTCTAGGAGCTCCCAGGGGTTCGGGTTAGTTGTTGGTCTTCCTATGACATTGCCATCTCTTTCAGCTCCTTCAATCCTTCCCCTAACTCTTCTATAGGGGTCCCAGACCTCAGTCTATTGCTTGGCTGTAAGTATCTGTATCTGTCTCAGTCAGCGGCTGGTAGAGCCTCTCAGAGGACAGCCATGCTAGACTCCTGTCTATTAACACAACATAGCACCAGTAATAGTGTCAGGGTTTTATGTCTTCCATGGGATGAATCCTAAATTGGGCCAGTCACTGGTTGGCCATTCATTCAGTCTTTGCTACCTTTTGTTTGTCCCTTTAATTTTCTTTAGACGGGAACAATTTCAGGGCAAAAATTTTGAAAGTAGTTTGTTGTCCCCATCCCTCTACTGGGGCTCCTGTCTAACTATTGGAGTTGGTCTCTTCCAGTTCTATCTCCCCACTGCTTGGCAGTTTAGCTAAGTTCATCCACACTGAGTCCTAGAAGTCTCCACCATCTTAGGTCTCTGGGACTTTCCGGAGGTTCTCCCTAACCCCCACCCCTGGCAGCCGCATATTTCCATTCATTCTCCTGGCTCTCTGGGCTTCTCTCCTGTCTCTCCCCATACATGATCCTGACCTCTTTCCTCTCTTCCTCTGCCTCCCCAGACTATTTTGTTTCCCCTTCCAAGTGGGATTCAACCACGTTCACTTGGGCCTTCCCTCTTGTTTAACTTCCATGCAATCCCAACACTCAAGAGGTAGAAAAAGGAGAAGAGAAAATCAGTGATACTCTACTCAGTTACTTATAGTTTGTGGCCAGTGTAAGAGGTTGGAACTTGTTTCAAGTCAAATAAACACAACCACATAAAACAACAACAGTTTGACAAAAGACAGACTGATAGCTTGCCATAGCTGCATTTAGGATTACCTAAAACATTTATTCATTGATTCGAAATATATTATTCTCTCTATCACACCAAACATGGGGACTACACTGGGCATAAGAGAAAACCTGTGTCTCTAACCTCCTTAGCAATTCTGAGGAATCTGATACCCTAAATGAATTGAAAATTACAAACTCCGTGTAGAGAAATACATAGAGAAGGAAATCAGTTTGGTAAAAACCACTAATTGAGTTATGTAAAGGCTCATATGGTGTGAGCAACCCTTCACAGCATACAGCAGCACCTTTCACATTACACTGGTGCAGCATCTGTTGAGGTGGGACAACATTTCTGTAAAATGAGCTCTGGAATGTTGATTTAACTGGAGATCTAGCTCACAGGGTGAGGTATTAATTAGTGCTCGTAACATCAGTCAGCACTTCAATCATCTACAGACGAGACTCTAGTCCTCAGTGGAATAAACAGGCTGTTCGGGGGCTGTAGAAGATGGGTTCTGAAGGCTCTTCATGAAAAATTGATTTAATTGATTTTTCATGTTTACGCTTTAAGTCAGTGTTTCTTGGCTCTTTCCAGTAGGAGGATCCCTTTCCTTTTTTGCCAAAATTATACATAAAAAATGAATTTCTGATCCTGTTAGATTAGGGTGTTCAAAGAGTCAAAGCTCCCACAATATTAAGAACTAAACCAAAAAGTTTATATTTTCTTGATTACTAATGCATCTAAATATGTATTTAAAACTATAAAATAATAGAGTGTGCTGTTTGAGTTTTCAGGTGTGATTAGGACTAACCTCTTAAAGGTCTGTGGCCATAAACTCTAGTAAGAAATATTCAGGTAGCATCACTTGCTAGTCAAGGATTGTTTTAGAAAGATTGTGTCACCTCTCTCAGATTCAGGATCTATGTCCAAGTGCTCACAACAAAACCAAATTCCACATAGCATTTTCAAGCAGAAATTTAAGCTATGTATGTGTGTTTGTTCATATCCATGGTAAACTTTCAAATGGATGTACTGGCTGGTTTTGTATGTCAACTTGACACAAGTTACTCATCAGAGAGTAAGGACCCTCATTTGAGAAAATGCCTCCCTGAGATCCAACAATAAGGCATTTTCTCAATTAGACATGAATGTCGATGGCTTAGTCCTTTATGGGTGGTGCCATCCCTGGACTGGTTGTCCTGAGTTCTATAAGAAAGCAGTCTGAGCATGTCAGGGAAAGCAAGCCAGTTGGTAGCACCCTTCCATGACCCTTGCATCAGCTCCTTTCTCCAAGTTCCATCACTGCTTGAGTTCCTGTCCTGACTTTCCAATGACAAACTAGAATTATAAAGAAGTATCTAGAAGTATAAAGAAGATAAACCCTTTCCTCCACAACTTGCTTTTTAGTCATGGTACTTTATCACAGCAATAGAAACCATAACTATGACAATGGACTAACTTATTCATTTAAAGGTCAAGCCATCTTTACTTTTAAGCTTAATGAGATTTATAATCACCACATCTATGAAAATAGTACCAAAGTCAAGAAATCAAAGTATCTTACAGACCCTATAGTACATTCCATTCCTCTTGCTATTACCTCTCCTTTCAAATATAACTACTACTTTGATGTTTTTTTTCAATTCTTTTTCTTCTTCTAAAAAACTATTTTATTTATTTATATCCCAAATGTTGTCTTCCCCTCCTGGTCCCCTTCCCAGAGTTCTATACTGCATCCCCCCTCCCCTTAGCTTCTGAGAGAGTGCTCCCCCCTCAGATCACCTTTCCCTGGGTGATCTATTCTCTGCAGAATTAGCCACATCCTCACCCACTAAGGACAGACAAGGCAGTCCTCTGCCATATATGCGCTGGGGGCCATGGACCCGCCTGTGTATGCTCTATGGTAGTTGATTAGTCTCTGGGAACACCAACAGGTCCAGATTGGTTGACACTGTTGGTCTTTTTATGGGGTTGCAGTCCCCTTCTGCTCCTTTAGTGCTTCCCCTAATTCTTTCATAGTGGTCTGTGACCTCAACCCAATGGTTGGGTATAAGTATCTGTATCTGTGTCAGTCAGCTGCTGTTAGAGCCTCTCAGAGGAGAGCCATTCTAGGCTCCCGTCTGCAAGCACATCATAACATCAGTATCAAGGTTTGGTGCCCACCCATGGGATAGATCCCATGGGATAAGTTATGCTGGTCACTGGTCATTCATTCCTTCAGTCTCTGTTCCATTTTTGTCCCTGGATTTCTTTTTTCTTTCTTTTTTTCTTTCTTTCTTTTTTTTTTTTTTTCTTCTTCTTCTTCTTCTTCTTCTTCTTCTTCTTCTTCTTCTTCTTCTTCTTTTTTTTTTTTTTGATACTTTATTTACATTCCAAATGTTTCCCCCTTTCCAGGTCTCCCCTTTGGAACCTCCCTATTCCTTTCCCCTTCCCCCTGCCTCTATGGGAGTATTCACCCACTCACCCACCCACCCACCCACCCAATCTTGTCTTCCCTCCTTGGCATTCTCCTACATTGGGACATCTAATACCTTCTGATCCAAGGGTCTCTCCTCCCCCTGATGGCTAACAAGACCCTTCTCTGCCACATATGTGGCCAGCACCATGGGTCCCTCCATGTGTATTCTTTGGTTGGTGATCTAGTCTTCCAGAGCATCGAGGGGTCAGGCCAGTTGACACTGTTGCTCCCTCCATGGGGCTGCAACCTCCCTCAGCTCCTTCAGTTCCTTCTCCAGCTCCTCCATCTGGGACCTCACGGTCAGCCCAATGGTTGCTGTGAAGTGACTCTTGGGTATTCCGAACTTTTGGGCTAATAACCACTTATCAGGGAGTACATACCCTGTTCATTCTTTTATGACTGTGTTACCTCGCTCAGGATGATATTTTCAAGTTCC
Organism: Rhynchomys soricoides; assembly: GCA_019843965.1. Classification (NCBI taxonomy): domain Eukaryota; kingdom Metazoa; phylum Chordata; class Mammalia; order Rodentia; family Muridae; genus Rhynchomys; species Rhynchomys soricoides. The sequence goes on along the minus strand of JADRCH010000081.1, from coordinate 7,043,883 downwards.
ATCCATTTGCTTAAGAATTTCATGAAGTCATTGCTTTTAATAGCTGTGTAGTATCCCTGGATTTCTTTTTAACAGGAACAATTCAGGGTCAAAAATTTGAAGGTGGAGTGCTATTTTCATTGCTCCACTGGGGTTCCTGTCTAACTACTAGAGATGGTCACTTCAGGTTCTGTCTTCCCATACTACCTTGACTTTAAAAAATATTTTAAATTAAATTTTCTTTGTATGTTTGGTTTTGTCTGAGTGTATTTCACACATGTGTAGGTGTTTACAGAGTCCAGAATAAGGTGTCAGATCTGCTGTATCTGATGTTATATCCCATAATGAGATTCCTAAAGTGGGTGTTGGGAACAAAACTGAGATGCTTTAGAAAAGAAAGCTAATAATCTTAACCACTGAACCATCTCCCCCCACCCCTTATTCAATGACATCTAACAGGTAGAAACAACTATGTACTCAGTCAGCAAGAGACTATGTATGCATCTCTCTTTATTTGCTCAACATTAAACTAGTAAGATTCACCTGTAATTTTAAGTTTATTGTATGTTGGGAATTTTTATTGATGTGTTCATTAACAATGTGTAGCTTTGAAGTTGAATGTATCAAATTGCCTATAGTGTTTGGAAGAATGAGAAGATATATATATTATGTAAATTTGCTGCTAAACAGAATAGTGGTATCAGCCTGTGAGCAGAGATCTAGCTGCCTGGGACAACGTAGAAGGCATGACATCATCATTCTTTGTGGTTTTTTGATGCAGAGGTGATATGATCCTGGAAGCAGTGTAACATCATTGTTGAAGTTTGCATTGACCTTGTCTTATCCCCCTATGCTGTTTCCTTCTCTGTAACAGGGTCTAATAAGAATATCTCTCAATTGGGTTTGAGGCTAAGTACTCCATATACGTTGCTTAAAATCCACTATTACTTTTATATGGCTTGCATTATTCCTGTATATGTTCTATATTTAATATTATGAAAAACAAAATTAGTCAATTCAATTTTTACATGATTTGACTACATTGGTATGACTAGGCAATAATCTACAACTTAATTTATAATTAACAATAAATAAAGTCTAATTAATTATGAAATGTTACATTTAAGTAAATAATGAGAATAAGAATCAATATTATTGAAGATCAGTATTATTGAATAATTGATATTTTGGCTCATTTGAAGTGAAATATACTACATTATGTTTAATAAAATCTGGGCTGAGAAGTTAGATGCAAGTGGTACTTTAGTTTTACAGATGTTATGGATTCCATAACAATTTTTTTTTCTGTAATTTGGATTAATAAATGTTGATAGAGAAAATATACACAAAAGCAAGGAAATAGAATGAGCAAACCCTTTCTAGTCCTTCCAGTGAGTGAGCTTAGGGCACTAACATGCTTTTGTGATGGGTACAATTGTTAATTTAAAACCAATATGGCATATGGTATAAATATTGGATGGAGATTTCCGTCCCCAGTAGGACCAACCACTTTTAGATACACAGACAAGGCTCAGGAAAACAGGTGGGCTTTGGCATCTTGACACCTGCCCTAGGTATTGCTCGTCTTCTAGGAATTTCCTTAAAATCAATTAACCGACAGGGTAATCAGTTCCTACTGCAAAGTATCCCATCTGCAGCAAAACTAGCATGTAGACAGCTAAAGCTGTGACCATTAGAAAGTTTCTGACTACAGTATAAGAGGAGTTTTAGTTTAATTTCTACTATGGCACTAAAGAAATACCTGGATATTACTGTAAAGGTTACTGTGTAAATCATGAATTTCACTTGAAATAAAAATTAAATGGTTGGTATTATCCCAGCTTTATTGTATTTTGTGAAAATAAAGAAATGTATACAAGTACAAAATACTCAGAATTTGCTATAATAGCCTCTTTATCATTCTGACATTTATAATTTAATTCTTTGTTTTATTTTTTAACAGTCATATCCTTTTGAAGACAAGCTTTGCCCTTTTAATCTCTCTGTGAATATTTTGATTGTTTTTATGGCATTTTTTTTCTGCATATAGATCATCTCCAAATTACTGTCATTGAACATATATGAAACTTGGTGATAATTCTCATGAGAAACATAACCTGAGATGGATATAAATAGCCTTATGGGCATCATTGTTACAACAGGATCCCACAGGTCAACCTTTTCTTCAGCGTGGTGCATTCTTTCTGCATAACTCTTTAAGCAGTTTTAGGATATATATCTCTATCCTTGTGACTTAATTTCTTTCTTCTCTCCATTTTCCTGTTACTTTTGAGTCTGTATAAAGGAAAATATCTTTCTGTTTGGAATCTAGAAATTTTTTTTTCAAGCTTTGTCTCCCAATTTTAGAGGGAAGGATCTTTTCTTCCTCTTTAATTTCTTTTCTGATTGTAAAATATTAAAACAGAATCAAATCACAAGATATTTTTTGAAAAAGTATCTCAAAAATATTCTCTAAAAAATAAAATGTACATGAAGACCAAGTTACATAACTCTGTGTGTGTGTGTGTGTGTGTGTGTTGTGTGGTGTGTTAGAGAGAGAGAGAGAGAAAGAAAGAGAGAGAGAGTACTTAGATCAGTCCTATGAATGCTCTCTGGTTGGCAGTTCAGTCTCTATGAAGCCCAATGGGCCCAGGTTAGTTGATTATGTTGGTTTTCTTGTGGTGTCCTTGATCTCTCTGGCTCCTACAATAATTTCTGACCCTCTTCCTTCAGATTCACCAAACTTTGCCTAATGTTTGGCTGTGGGTTTTTGCATTTGCTTCCATCATCTAGATGAAGTCTCTCTGATGATGGTCATGCTAGGCTGCTGGCTGTTAAGTATAGCAGAATATCATTAACAGTATCAGGTCTGGGCTCTCTCTTCTGACATGGGTCTAAAAATGGATCACTCATTGGAGTAGATTGCTGTCTCTGACTGTTGCCTTACCTTGAGACCCTTTCCCTACAGGACTACCTCATTTCACCCCAGTAGTATGCACCTAGTCTTACTGTAACTTGACATGTCAGGACTGGTTGATATTCATGGGTGGTCTCTGCTTTTCTGAAGTGAAAGAGAGATGAAGTAGATGGGGGAAAGGGATGTGTGAGGGAGAAGAATTGGGAGGAGAGGAGGGAGGAAAATTTTAATTAATTAAAAAATTGCTGGTATTAGTCTTTGTTTCTGGACCAAAACAAAATAGAAAACTCAAGAATGTAAATTCTTAACATCTTGTGCTACAAAAATTACTGTGTTTTTTTTTAATTTAGTTTATTTTGGTTTGATTTTTTTGCTGTAGTTACTCACCTGCTTTCCATGGTGTGTGATGCTTCTTGAGGCTTAAGTGTAAGATTATGTTGTAGATATATAAAATTGGGGTTGACCATCCAACAGTCACTTCTTCTGTGTAATTTTATGGTTTTCTGTAACTAGTTATCTACTGTAAAAAGAAGTTTGATAAGGAGTGAGAGTTACTCTTATTTCTGGGTATAAAGATAATTACTTAGAATTAATTTAGAAATTATACAAGTTCAGGAAACTAGTAAGAATAGGTGCTCATCTAGATTCCATAGCATCATCATGGGTTCTTGGCTACATTTTCATTCCTCCTATTGGACCTTGGGGAAATGGACTTCATGTTAGCTCCAGCTCTATTCCTCCAAGTTTAGGTCTTTCCTCAGTAATAAGGTCATCCCTTCAAGTTATCAAGGCAACCAAGTGCAACGACAAAAGCCTCAAATGTTATAGGAGTGCCATGGATTGAGTCTCCACACCTGACCAAGAACCAATGGGAAAATTGCCTTCCATGTCATTGAGATATTTGAGAAATAGCTTGTACTACTGAGGGGAATATTATCAACTACTCTGCACGACATAATTTTATTATACATGCACATGTATGTACAATATAATATATAAGCACATACAGGCATAAAATATATATTTTAAGGAAGCTTATGAAATAGTTTTATTACAGCCTTAATTTTGTTTGTTTTTCCTCCCTCTTCCTCTGTATTAACCTCCTTTTTCCTCCTCATTTTTTTTTTAGGTAAATAATTTATTGCTATGGCTCTCTTCTCTGCTAAGCAACCAGAAGCCTTTCTGTCTAGGCTACTAACTCTTTGTGAACCAGAAAGACAGGAAAGGAAAAGAATTAAAATCTTTAATACAAGCAAATATTCACAATAACATATACATTCATATACACAGTTACATTTTCATTCACATTCTCATCGACATTGTAACACATTGACATTTTTGTTGGGCCCAACCAACTCTCTTATACATGACACAAGTATTCATACGTGCTTGCATACACACAAATATCTATACACATACACATAGACAGGCATATAGACTTGGATGGATGGATTGGGCAAAGTTCCACAAGCCAAATCATTCAACCAACTTTATTTCTTTTCTCTGGCTTTTTTATAAGTTCTTAGACAAAATATTCTCTTTTTTTTTTCTATTTTAAAAGAGCCTTTATTTCTTAAGAATTTCAAATAATATATTTGGATCAAATTCATCCCCCAGTGCTTCCCAAATCCCACTTTTCCTCTTCCTCATCCTTCCAATTTTTAACTATTTGTAAAAAAAATCAAATCCAATCTTAGACCCAAATTTAGTTATTCAAGACATATTTATATTATCCAAATAATGTTGATGTGTGGCCTTCTAGTAGAGGAAAGATGACTTACCAAAGCGAAGTTCTGGCTCTCCCTTGCCTAGCAACTAACAGTGAGTCAATTAAGTTCTATTCTTAGGGGGCTTAATTTCCTTACCTTCTAAAGTATATTATGAGTTGCCTTAGAAATATCTACATGGGATACTTACAGGGAGGCAAACATCTCTGTATGCATTTTACCTGTACTGTAATAATTCTATGAGGTATTTTTAGTCCACTATACAATGTTCCCATTAAGTAAGAGAAAGTGTTAAATAGTTTAGTGTTTATACACACACCTGGTAAGAGATAGAACCAGCCTATAAATGTCATAAACTTCAACATCAGTCTGCACACACTTCCAGTCCTCCACACGGAGGCAAAATCATACTTGTTTTCAAACTGTTAGCTTCAATGAAATGTGAAAAGTATAACACACAAACACAGATTATATACATCTTACACAGAAAAACATTCTCATTTTGATGCATCTGAAAAAGTATCCTTTTGTTAGCTTTCTCCTAGATGGGTTTGAGAAAGTTTCTACTTCATTTTTCATCAATTTCTCTTAAATGCACTTTAGGCCCACTATCCCCTTTGGAACGGCTGGTTTTATATCCCTCTCCCCTTTCCCTTTGTGCTTTCCCTGCCTTTCAGTTACTTCATGTTATATCTTAACTCTAACTATCTTAAATCTATCTAAACTATTAAACTATCTAACTATTAACTAAACTATCTAAACTATTAGATATCTTAATCTATCTAAACTATTAAAACTATCTTAATCTAATTTGTGAAGACAGGATCCACAGATAATAGAAAAATATGTTTTTTTTCATTATGGGTCTGGGTCATTAAAATACCTAAGAAATCAGCTTAGATGTCCATCAACTGATGAATCAATAATGAAGATATAGTACATGGACACAATCTAATTCTATTCATCCATAAAGAAAAATGAAATTTGCAGATGTGGTTGGATAAAGAAAATACTATGGTACTGTGAAAAACCCATTTGTGGCTGAAGAGATGGCTCAGAGATTAAGAGCATATACTGCTCTTATAGAGGACTCAAGTTTAGTTCCATGTTGGACAGCTTATTATCTCTGGTAAATACAAATTAAAGGTTCCCAACTCTTTTGTGGTCTCTGAGAATTCCTGTATACATATGATATTGATGCACCCACATGAATAAAAAGTAAGTAAACACTTAAAATATTTAGTTTCTATTAAACTAGGCCATGTAATGAAACTGATTCTTTCTGTCTTATGCATTGGAAGCAAGTCATATAATAAAAAGTGAGTGTGCCATAGCCCATTCAGTTTCAGTTTATTTTTATCCCACACAGTGTTAGACAATGAATAAATACTGCTGTCCTTCTTCAGTCCAATGTTCCTATTTCCTGATGTTCTTTAGTAACCTCAAAAGTACCATTGTCTGGTGACAGACTGTGAGGGACATATGTCCAAGTTTAAATCCTAACGACCTTTAAATATGCTACTTTATGTGACTGAAGGGATATTGTGAATGTGAATGAGCCACAGAATTTATTTATGGATATTACCTTAGATAAAGCAGGTAGATCTGTGTGATCCAAGAGTTCTTAAAAGGTGGGGAAAATGTCAGAGATAAATTTAAAAATGCAATATAGTTTTCCTTAAAAAAATGGAGGAAAGAGCTGTAAGCCCAGGAATCCAGATAGTCTCAAAACATGACAAACAAGGATACAGGATTCTCCCCTGCATCCTTCAGAAGCATGCAGATACAATCTTGAAAATTTTAATCAATATATGGTTCTGCATAGTATATACTCAGTAAATATCTAAATTAATAATATAAGTGACTCAGTAGATTACTATTTTTACAGGAATTATTACATTTATATTTTATTGTTAAAGCAAAATTAGCTTACGTATTTTCCTCTCATATTTCTTAACTCTAGAATTTTAAGTAAGTATTTTTGTGCAATTTTGTGGGAACTTACAGTACTAATCAAAAAGTAACAAGCACATGGATGATGTGAGAAGCATGCCTTACTTTTCTCAAAACCACAAGATTTTCTATCTATATCAGAATAAACATGAAAATCTTGTTATGCTTCCTTCAGGTCTTGTGTGAACATGAACATTATTTCTTTACAAATCTGTTGGAGTATGACTTTTTCTTTCATGCTTAACATGGTCATCCAGTCATCACCTTGCAGTAGAGGGTAGAGGTAACCTTTGTTAGGTAACCATGACAAGGAAGTAAGTAGAGCAACAAAGTGGTAATTAAGTCTATGGAAATGTTTCCATGGCTAAGGACAGCCCCTTGCAGAAGGAAAAGGATAGGAGAATACCATAACATCACCCAAGATTCCAGTCTTCCTTATTTCCCCCCACTCCAGTTGCATGTGATCTTGGAAGATTTTGGACTGTTTATGAAATGGAAGATCAGTGGAAAATGAGCATCTATGAGGAAACTGTGGTCATTCATGATTTCCTGAGATTTTTGTTGCAATATAACTGTTTGGGGCCATGAGGATTTCTATAGATAATTCTTCATGCATGTTTTTAAAACTAAGTCCAGTGAATTATTTGTTGTCACTGAAGTACACTTGGGTGTAGTTCCTTTCCTTGACCCACTATTGAAGCCCAATCTGGGGTAAAATAAGATGTCTTCATGTTTCCCTAGGAAAGGTCACATAAGAAATCTTGTCCCCTTGATTCTTTTTATACAGGCCACCTTTTCTTTTCATGTCCTATGACACATTAGAACATGTGTCAGATGTGTTCTAGTTCTGTGTATACCTCCTTCTAAACTGATATTGCTGTCATAACTTATGCAGTTCATATCTGTAATAATTTCTATTTGTAGTATAAGTTTTTAAAAAAGCATTCTCTCAAAACACTATTTAAAACTATAATGTAGTTCCCTTTCTTAAAATGCTATAATATTCTTTGCTTTTCTTTATTCGATAACTTGTATTATATTTTAGCTTATGCTAACATTTGATTTTTAATGTGAACAGTCAGTTTCTGGAAGGTTTAATACAAAGATTCATATGTATTTGATTTAATGCAGTGTTCTTATGCTTGCCACATAGAGTAGTTACTCAGTAAGTATTTTAATTAAAAAAGTAGCTGGCATAGTAAATTAAAGTTTCACAGGAATTATTATATTTATATTTTATTCTTTAAGAAAAAATTGACTCATATCTCAATGGAGATACTGGAAACAACATAATCTTATTAGCATAAATCAGCTTATCTGTAATAACAGAAATTGATGTTTTACATATTTAAAAGTCCCATCTTACATTAAATCTTTTGATCCCTATAGTAGGCCTGTAAGGTAGATATTATATTTATCTTCATTTTATTGATTAGGGAGTTGAATTTATAATATAATGAACTTCCTAGTACATAACAGAGCATTATCATGAATCATTAATCATGTTGACTTTTCCAATAGACCCTGATCCTTAACCCAATTTTTCCCAGTGTATAAGATAATTGTATGCACACTATTATGACTTTACTTGATTCTTAGTAGCCAGAAAAATATTGTTTTGTACAAAATTCTGTGTGATTTGCGTATTACTACCTATATTGTGAAGGATTTCATAGTGCAATAGAAATGACAAAATGGATACATATTCAAAAGGAATCTATTATATTGATTTTAATGATAAGTGTGGAGTAATGTGGCAACACATGCTATACCAACAAGATCTGGAATGTTATAATTTCTCTGTCCACAAGGATACAGCAATGGTCTGAGACTGTTGACAAAGGTTTGGACAATACTCCAGTCCACACTAGAAGCCTGAATAAGCTAGCCGTAGCTGTTATGTATACAAAGTTGCTACCAAGAGTGCTGGCCATGAGTGTATCAACGTAAAAAACCTTCATTCATCCATATCAAATTATTGGGGCTGGTACCAAGATATACTCCCAACATTTAGTGTGGGTCTTCTTACATCAATTGAGGCAATCAAGGTACCCCTCCATAGACTTGCTCTTAGGCTTCCCTCTGTGATTCCAGGTTGTTTCTAGTTAACAAATTCAACCATCACACCATTATCAAAAATTGACCATGTGTCTTCTAGGACTTACAATTCTTATCTCATACAATTCTTTCAAACAAATACATATTATCAAGTAGCATTTTATAGAAATTTGATATTATAAAATGGTGGTGAGATTATGGAGACACTAGAACTCTGACCTGTCAATAGTTGGGTATGTAAATACTTCGGTCATTTTAAAAAGCAGTTAAATATATTTCTATGATAATAAAGCATTCTTTCCAATATGATATTCAATATTTAGTCAATATTTACCTAGAAGAGTTAAATATGACTTTTGGTAGAGTCAGAAACCCAAATATCCCTCAGTTGATGAAGAGATAAGTGCACTGTCAAACGTTTATATAAACAAATCCTAGGCAGAAAAAGAAAAGCTACTTATACATCTTACAACATAGATTAATCTCAAAAGTTTGTGCTATAGAAGGCAAAAAATTAAATAAGTGCTACAGTTTCCCTTTCAAATTCCCTTTGAAGTTCCAAGTACCTTGTTGTATGATACATGAAACCACTGGGAAGTGATGAAACCTTCCTGAGGTAGAACCTTGAGAGAAACCTTTATGTCACTGGGACTGTATCCTTGAGAAAAATACATAATTCTGTTACTTTCTCTTTTGCTATTTTTGAAGCTATAAGGGCATTAACTACATGTTGCCATGTCTCTTTCAGGATAAGCTGCTTTAGGTCTGAGTCAAGAGGGGTAAATCAAGGAGTGAGATTTCTATATTTATGAGCCAAAAGAAACCTTTACTTTTTATATTATAATTATTGCAGATATTTTAGTAATATAAAGCTGACAAATGCAAACTATTTACAATTATACATTTTCATATAGACATCATTTATAAAAGTTTATTCTATGAGGATTAGAGGTAAATCTAGTAGCTACTTTCCTGCTAGACCAGCATAATTTCTAACAGCATTCTAAATATTATGATTTACATTATTATTTACATTCTAAACATTATACACACTCATATAAAGAATCCTTTCTTTACAGCAAATAAAGACCATCATGAAAAACCACAACTGGGGAAAAAATGCAGTAACTAACATAACACGAGGAGCCCAGACACAAGAGAAATATTTATGTTGCAGATCTTACATTGATGACTCTGATAATACCAAGGGAGAGTGGAAATGTTGTAGGAGCCAGAGTACCAGAAAATGTAAGGTAAAACATTCTCTCCTAAATGGGTACACAAACAGTACTAGAAACATGGCACTGCTAATGTAGAAAAAGAAAAAATTACCGAGTCCCACCACTTTACATAAAAACTATAGGGAACTAACAATTGCCCAGAGAAGGAGAATTAGCCTCTCCCAGAGATGAGCCTCCTCTTTGGGTTTCCAATGCATGGTTATTAGACATGAAGTTATACAAATATCAACAATGAAACCTGACTCAGTAAGTGTATTTTCATATATTTGTGCACACACGCATACATGTATATAACAATAATATTCAAAATTAAGAGACTGTCAACTTAAGAGTAAGGGGAAATGTGGGAGAAATTGGAAGATGGGTAGCTGGGAGGAGCTGGAAGGACAACAGGGAGGTGGGGAAAAGTGACATAATCTATTTAAATTAAACCATATTAAAATAAAATTAAATAATAAGAAATTTTAATTGAATATTATAAATCATATACAGACAATAAAAACTCAATTGTCAAAGCTAAATGATTTGGACACATTAAAATCAAAGAAAATTACCAATCTAATACTTTTTAACTATCAAATAAAAGCATTTACTTTGTTAGACATGTAGATACATAGAATATGATGTCTATACCTATTCACAAAATTTATTCTAGACTTACACATCATTATTTTTATATGCTTTGGGGAAATGTTTTAGACAACAGACATTATTTTTCCTACTTAACAATCTTGTGTCATAAAATCATCCAAAAACTATCACGATTTTTTAACTTTGCTACCACTAGATAATATTTGAATTAGTCAGTTTCTACTTCCACTTCTTTTATCATATAAAGTCATTGTAATGTCTTCATGGACCAATGTCCACGTTTTCCAACTATTTTTTCCATTTTTGTTCTATCTCTGTTTTAGGCTGTCATTACATGATATCCAGAGACAATTATTTGAGCCACCTCTCTGATCCTTAAAAGCCAGCAGTGGCTGAACATTGCATGAAGAGTAAAATCCACACTGTTAGCTATACATTGTAAGGAACTGTATGATCTGAACACTAGACAGCACCAATCTCATTTTAGGTTTTTTTTCCTCACTTTCTCTTCTCTAGCAGTGCTATGCTTTGATAATTTTCAATGTTGTTAAATTCTTTCCTGATTCAGAGTTCTCTGAACACATGTTTTTCCTCCTGCCTTTAATGCCTAGCCTCCCAGCTCTTAATCAGAGTAGTTCTTTGTTAAACTACAAACTTCACTGTCCTATAAAGCTTTCTTTGCCGCTTTCTATAGATAGTTTCCTTTGGACATTGATTCTCAGATTACCAACTTCAAAGTATATCACACACAAAGATTTTATGTTTATTTCTTTTTATTACCTTCATATAGCTCTACAATATACATTATATAGGATTGACATTACATTGAGTTGATTTACACACACACACACACACACACACACACACACACACATATATATATATAAAATTTGGGACCAACTTCCTAATTCACAGAGCTTTATGGAATACTGGAATAATGGCATTCCAGTATTCCATAGGCATTTGGATAGTTAGTTTCTTTAATATGGTATATATGTGCATGTAAAACCATGTTTTTTTACTTGCATACATAAATATGTGCTTCACTGTTACATACAATTCTTTAATAAGAGCATGAATAAATTATAATATGACTATGTGTTATAAAATAAGTATATTCTATGCAATTAATTTCTATATTTCTTCACTTGTTAATAAATACAAATCCTTATCATAGATTGTTTGTTGTAAACAGAAATGCTATCATAGAAACATGTAGAATTATATTCATGGTAACATTTGAGTTAGAGACATGGAAAAACAACCTCTTTTTTATCCCCATAACAGATAATTTTTCTATAGAAAATGTGTGTCATAAATTCAAGGTTCATTGATTTTCTGAAACATTTCATCAAAGTGTCTGAAGTAACACTTGCCCTATCATTTGGGTTGAAATCATCCCATCAAAATAGGATTCCTGCCTGATGTCCTTAAGCCTTGTCCCAGTATCATTGATCATCCCATTAAGCTAAGATTGAGGGTCATCTAGCTAAAAGATCTAAGGGTCAGTTGTCTACAATCTATTTCTAGAATTGTTGGTCTTTATCAAATAATTATGTGTGTAGTTAGGGCAAGCATTGGTCTTCTTTATTAAAAATATGGATAGAACCAAAAACCCTGCTTTTAGAAATCATGATCTTACTAAAAGCTATTGAACATAACCCAAATAAAAGATCAGCTGGCTTTAAAGTATCACTGCCAGTGTCACTGGTATATAAACATATTCAATATCAAACTACAAAACAGCATGAAAAGAAACACAGGATGTTAATTACTGTGATGCACTTAATAAAATTAGAATGAACGCATAAAGAGTCCACTTCTAAAGCTAGATGTAACATAGAAAAAAACATGATTTAAGTGCCTAAGAATTACAGCTGTCCATTTGTATCACAAGATAATCAATAACCATTGTCACAGGGTCAAAGGAGACCCTTTTATCATTGCTTCTTGGCCACAGGATATCTTCACCATTATATTCCTTTGAATCATCTATTTCTTCCAAAATCTCTACTGGTTCAAGTAATTTTCAAGCTTCTCTATGAAATGCTGTCTCTACAAAGACATTTCTAATGGAATCAGAAGTTAGACCTTTATTGCTAATTTTCTATTATCTGATAGACAGGTGATATGGTGACTCAAAATTAGATACCTTTCCCGCACTTGATACCTATAATGTTTGAAGTTTATAAATGAATGAGTTATATAATTAAATTATATAAAATAAAGAGTATTTGAATATGAATCCATAATAAAATCTTACATAATTTAAGAGAAGATAAATTCAATGATGCTGATAGCTTAATTTGAATATTTGAAGACCTCATATGCACCATTTTATTTGTGTCTTTACTGATTCCTAGCATATTTACACTGTTAACATCTTCCTATAGACATGTTAATGTTTACTCTAGTTCTTTGTTTTAGGTAGAAAAACGAAGGCTCAGTGTATAAAATACAGTTATTAACTTATACTATCTCAGTCAAACCTAGGAATATATTCCACATTAGTGACCCTTCATGGAGAAATTTGCAAATCCAAAACATGGGTAAAAGAACATATAAATTCTACTAACAAGCCACTTTTAACATGAAAGGGAAGATAGAAATGAAATCTGTAGATCCATTGAAATAGCATATTTCTACAAAAATTCTACAAGCATGTTTCTACCAAAGTGTCTCAGACATTAAGAGATACTCTAACACATTACAAAGAGAAAATGATATGCAAGTAAAAGCTGACTTGGTGTAGGGATCTGTCTTCTAGACCATTTCATTTTAAAAGTCCTTCAGAGGATAAGGATGTCGAAGGCACACCTCAGCACAATGAAGACTTTATATGGCAAACCTGTATCCATCACTGTGCTAAAGGAGAAAAATTTATTGTATCTCCACTAAAAACTGGGTACAAGGTAAGGGTGTATATTAGCCCAACTCCTGTTCAATATAATACTTTAAGTCTTAGCTAGGGCAGTAAGACAAGAGAAGGAAGCAAAATTACAGAAATGGGAAAAGAAGAAACCAAAGAGTCCATATTAGCACATAACATTCTGCACACCAGAGATCTGAAAGACCAACAAACATGCATACAAGCTTCTTAAGTTGTAGTCAGTATGTTAAGTTTGAAAACAATGTAAATAAGAAACATTCACAAAAGGAGATTGTAAAGTTAGGAAGGAAATATCCCCGCTAGTTCTGAGAAGATGTAGAGAAAGAATGAGGGATAGGTACGATAAAAATTTATTAAATTCATGTATTAATTTTTCAAATAAAAATAAAAATTAATAAATAATTTTAAAAATTAAAGAAGAGATTAGACAGTGGCAAGATCTCTCAAACTCATGTATTGGTAGATTTAATATTCTGAAAGTGGTCATGCATACTATATAAAACAATCTATTGACTCAATGCAGTCCCATCTATTCAAAATCCTAGAAGAAGAGAGAGACAGAGACAGACAGAGACAGAGACAGAGACAGGGACAGAGAAGACTAGATTTACTTAGATCATTAGAATGGCTTACAGGCTCCAGCTTGTCCACCTGTGATTGTTAAAGGAAAATCCAATAATCCAGTAGTTGTTCAGTCCACAAGGCTGATGTGTCAGCTGGTCTTCTATATATGTTGAAATCCTAAAGAATTGTGATATAATGCTAGAGAAGAAATTGACTTAACAACAAGAGGGATAATAAACAGACAAAAAGTGCCAGCTTCATTCTTTCATGCCCAACAGAAGGCTTGGCCCAGATTAAAGGTGGATCTTTCCACCACAAAAATTCTGGATTAAAAATATATCTCAGGATGTAGATTAGATGTAGTTCTTCTCACTTCAGATAGTTTAAGAAAAAAACCTCTCAGGTGTGCTCAACCATTTAGGTTTTGGTAAATTCCAGATGTAGTCAACTTGACATCTGAGGTTATTCACCCTTAATCACACACCCTCTCACTCTAAAGTGGATAAAAGCCATTAGTATAAAATCTGAAATGCTGAAACTGCTGGAGCAAAATTGGAAATACAAATTACAGGTATAGACAAGACTTCTAAACAAGACCCTATTCCTTCAGTCTCATTTCCCTGTGAGATCTTAATTCATTTTCTTTTTATATGAATTGCCATTTGATAGATTATGTAATTAAGTTATCCACAATGCCTTTTGAGAATTATAAAATATATGCTTTAATTTATATCTCATCACAATATGTATTGAATGTTGCTATAAAATAGCATTAAAACATGACAGAGGCACTCCTTTTAGTTAAATTTTTTACAGTGCAAGAAAATTTTGTTAACAGTTGTCCAAGTATCATAAAGTAGAATTACATTATGTGTTGCATTAATACAATTGACTATTTTTCTTGAAATAAATTTGTCTAGAACGTATTTACCTTAAAGTTCCCATCTCATAAATTCATGGCAGGAAAGAGATTATAAGGCACATGAGAAATATTGATGTTTATTGGTGATTTATGAATTTTGTTCTTGTTATATCTCATTCATGAAGGTATGATATACTGTACATAATTCATCATTGTGTTTGTTTTTCTTTGCTGTATTGTCATGTCATCGTAGCTTTTCTCTGCATTTTTGTCTGGATTTATTGATCTTTGTGAATCTCTTATCTACTTTCAGCTTGCTTTGTTGTCATTCTATCATAGGCAAGGACTTTTTTTTTTTTTTCAAAAGAAAATGAGTTTTAAAATGGTGATTTGCAGAATAATAACCTCTCTTCCTTGCTCCCTAAGTAACCTTCTTTGCATAGCCAAAGGGGCTTCATACTTCTCATTGGGTATGTTGAAAATGTAAGATTGTTCTTGGTTTTCCAGGTAGCTCCAAGATAATTACATGAATCCTTAAAATGGTAAAATCTTTCCCAGATGAAATAAATTTATATGTGATGAAGAGAGATTTCCCCTACTGACTATAAAGCTTGAGATAGAATATGGTCACTACCCAGAGACTGTAGATATATTTTAGAAATTGTGAGAGATTAGGGAAATAAATTTTCCCTGTCTTAGTGTTTCCATTGCTGCAATGAAATTGCATGAACAAAAAAAACATGTTGGAGAGAAAAGAGGTTATTTGGCTTACACTTTCCACGCCACCCACCGTTCATTATCAAAGGAAGTAAAGACAGTAACTCAAATAGGCCAGGAACTTGGTGGCAGAAGCTTATTCAGAAGGCATGGAAAATGCTGCTTATTGGCTTGCTCCTTATGACTTGCTCATCCTGCCTTCTGATAGAATGATATCCCAGTGATATCACAATGGGCTGGGCTTTCCCACATAAATTGCTAATTTTATTAATTAAGAAAATTATTAATTAAGAAAATACCAGACAGACTTGTATATAGGCAGTTAATATGAAGGCATTTCCTTAATTGAGGTTCCCTCCCCTCACTTGACTTTAGTTTTGTGTCAATTTGACACAAAACTGTGTGGCATACTTCCCTTGAGTCTCTGGACATAAATACAACATAGATGATATTTCAATGTTATTCGTGTTACTCTATTATAAGATGTTCTGGACATTTAATTCTCAGATATCTCAAATAGAAACACAAATACTTATTTTTTTGTGGTTTTCTAAATAGTCTGCTTATACCAATTTGTTACAATAGCGAGAAAACATTTTCTTTCTGGTCATATTTAGCTATCTCACACACACACACACACACACACACACACATATATATATATATATATATATATATATATATATATATATACACTCATATGATATATATCCATAATTATGCAATGAAAAAGGTCTTATTTAAATGAAAAAAATCTAAAAGTAGATCTACCTCATTACCAAACTGTTCCACTTTTGGCCCTAAGGTCTTGACAGTCTCCAGAGACTCTTGTTAAGCCATTTTATTTTTGTTTATTTATTTATTTTATTTATTTATTTTTGATTTATTTTTTTCATACTTTATTTACATTTCAAATATTTCCCTCTTTCCAGATCTCCCCTTTGGAATCTCCCCATTCTCTCCCCATCCCCCTGCCACTATGGGGGTATTCCCCCACTACCCACCCACCCATTCCTGTCTTCCTTCCTTGGCATTCTCCTATACTGGGGGATCTAACACCCTCAGGCCCAAGGGTCTCTGCTCACCCTGATGTCTAACAAGACCCTCCTCTGCCGCATATGTGGCCAGCACCATAGGTCCCTCCATGTGTATTCTTTGGTTGTGATTCAGTCTTTGGGAGTATAGAGGGATCAGGCCAGTTGCCACTGTTGCTCCCTCCCTGGAGATGCAAACTCCCTCAGCTCCTTCAGTCCCTTTTCCAAGTCCTCCATCTGGGACCTCACACTCAAGCTTATGGTTGCTGCAAAGTGACTCTTGGGTATTTTGAACTTTTGGGCTAATAACCACTTATCAGTGAGTACATATCGTGTTCATTCTTTGGTAACTGTGTTACCTCGCTCAGGATGATATTTTCAAGTTCCATCCATTTGTCTGTTAATTTCATGAAGTCATTGTTTTTAATAGCTGAGTAGTATTCCATTGTGTAAATGTACCACATTTTCTGTATCCATTCCTCTGTTGAGGGATATCTGGGTTGTTTCCAGTTTCTGGATGTGATAAATAGGACCCAACTATTCCACTCCTGGGCATATACCCAGAAGATGCTCCAACATTTAATAAAGACACATGTTCCACTTTTTAAAAAAGTTTGACACTTAATTTACATTTCAAATGTTTTCCACTTTCCAGGTCTCCCCTTTGGAAACCACTTATCCCACCCCCCTTCCCATTGACTCCATGAGGGTATTCCCCCGCCTAACCACCCACTCCCGTCTTCCCTCCCTGGCATTTCCCTATACTGGGGCATCTAACATTCTCAGTCCCAAGGGACTCTCCTCCCACTGATGGCCAACAATTCCCTCCTCTGCCGCATATGTGGCCAGCACAATGAGTCCCTCCATATGCATTCTTTGGGTGGTGGTCCAGTCTCTGGGAGCACCAGTGGCCTGATCTTTAATTTCCACTCTAGTCACAACACCTAGAAAATGAAAACAATCTACATGTCTTTCAACTGTCTACTGGATAATGAAAATGAGATATGTATATACAGAAGGAAGTTTTATGGAGCTGCAATGAAATTTGTATAAACATTGATGGAACTAGAAAATATACTGTCAACCCAGAAAGACAAATGCCAGTGTTTTCTCTTAGCTGTAGATCTTAGCTCCAGTCTGTTGACTTGAATATAGAAACTGAAAGAACCACAGTAGCCAATAAAGTCGAAGTAGCCCATTGCAGAAGTGCTACAGAGACAGGGATAGTATAAAAATTATTATATGATTGGGGTAAGGATAAAAAGTGGGAGAGAATACTAACAAGGAGATAAGGATGGGTTATAATAGAGGGAGAGAAAAATAGAGAAAAATAACATGAAAGTTGTTTGATAAAGCCATAAGAAAGAATATAATTATATAAGCACATTTTAAAATTACATATCCACCCAGTAAAACCTACAAACCACGATAATGACTGGCCTGGCAAAATAACTCCAAGTTTGCAGTAAATGCACTTATTTTGGAGATGACCAACAATTATCTTTGGATTTCAGGCTTACTCAGTAGGAGGTAATTTGTGCCTAGTACTATTACTTGGCCAGATACATGATCCAGGAACAGTTATCAATCCTAAAGGAGTATTTTCTTCTTCCATTTGTCTAAGCCAATGTAATTTTAAGCAGTATTTTAAATAGTTGCCTTTATATATACATATAAATGTAGCACTCAACTCTCACCAAAGAAATGTCTCTTTTAAAAAAAATAAACTATTATAGAGATCTAAAACTGGACAAAAAATGAACATACATGATTTCAGGATATCTAGTCAAGATCAATACATGTATAATACATCCACTGTATCAAAGGCATAGGAACATGGAGAAACAAGTAACAAAAAGATCATAAGGACCAGAGGACCAAAGTGCCTGATTCAAGATGGTATATTCTCTAAATATAGAATAAATAAATAAAACAGGGGAGTTACATTAATAAACTTCAAAAAATATGGTAGTCTAAAGGAGACATGAATGAAAAATTTCATTCTTAATAACTGAATAGTATTCCACTGAGTAAAATGAACCACATTTTCTGCATCAATTTTAATTTGTGGAACATTTGGGTTGTTTTCAGGTTCTGGCTATTACAAATAAGGCTGCTTGGATCATAGTGGAACATGTGTATTCCTGTGGTAAGAGGGGGGATCCTTTGGATATATGCCCAAGAGTGGTATAGCTGGGTCTTCAGATAGATCTATTTGCAATTTTCTGAGGAATCTCCAGATTGATTTCCAGATAGGTTGTACCAATTTGCAATCCCACCAGCAATGGTGTAGTGTTCCTCTTTCTCCACATCCTTGACAACATGTGCTGTCTGTCGCCTGAGCTTTTGATCGTAGCCATTCTGACTGGTGTGAGGTGGAATCTCAGGGTTGTTTTGATTTGCATTTCCCTGATGACTAAGGATGTTGAGCATTTCTTTAAGTGCTTCTTGGCCTTAAGAGAGAAAATATGTTGAGTGAGGTAATTCAGACTCAAAAGAAGATGCATGGTATATATTCATTAATAAGTGGATATTAGCCAAAATAGTACAGAACACCTAGTATAAAATTCACAGAACTCAAGCAGGTTATCAAGCAGAAGGGTCCAAGTGAGGATGCCTCAATCCCTCTTGAGAGGGAGAAGAAAACAATCACAGGAGGCAAAGGAAGGGAGGAACCAGAATGGAAGATGGGATGGGGAGGTAAAGAGTGGAATATGATTGGTTATGGTGGAGGAGAGACAGGAGAGAAGCCATGAGGGACAGCAGAATGAATGAAAATATGCAACCTCGGGGGTGGGAGGTGAGACGACCCTCTAGAAAGTACCAGAGACCTGGGAGGTGAGAGACTCTCAGGACTAAAGGGAGGGACCTTAGAAGAAATGCCCAACAGTGAGTCCACTTTCAGTAGATAGACAGGGCATCAAGTAGAGGGATAGGGTTGTCATCCCTCAGTAAAATACTCTGACCCAGAATTGTTCCTGTCTAAAAGAACTGCAGGGACAAAAATGGAAAAGAAACTGAGGGAAAGGAGGTTCAGTGACTGGCCCAACTTGAGATCTATCTCAAGGTGAGGCTCCAAGGCCTGACACTATTACTAATGCTATTGTGTGCTTACAGACAGGAGCCAGCATAGTTGTCCTGTGAGAGGCCCAACAAGCAACTGGCTGAGATTGATGCAAATATTCACACCTAACAATTAGACTGAAGTCCAGACCACTGTGGTTGTATTAGAAAAAGGCTGAAGGAAACTGAGGAGGAGATAGATATAGACACTCGAGGTGTTGGAAGTGGAAATGATATACATACAATATTTATGTATGAAATTTTATGTGTATCTTTTATAGATAGCTATTGTGTTATTTTCTTAGTTTCAAATTCTGTGGCAAGAATGACTTGATCCGAAGGTTATAATTCTAAATGTTTTTGTTTTCACTCGTAGTTAGTACTGAAATAATCCATATCCATGTTTCTCTATCCTTTATTAGATTTTCTTCTATGAATTTAAAAATTATAATATTCATCGTTATGATTTAGCTCATCTAGAGATTGTTTTCATTTGTGGAATCTGTTGCAGAAAATAATATGATCATTGTCAGTACCTGAATTTATCATTGAATGTTTCATCATTCTTGTATGATTCCGATCATGGACATTTTAATAAGCTTATTCCTAAGATATGCTTGTGTCTGTGTCTGGGCTCTCCTTGTATCTCAAACACCTCTCTCTTGATGATACTACTTGTCTGTTGCCACTAATTCAAAATTTATTTATTACTTAAGATAAATGCAATATCCATGCATAAAATCCAAAATGTTTTATTAATATTTTTCTGTTTTTCTGTTTATTAGAACTTTAAGCCATGTAAGAAGTTTATAAACATCATTCAGCATTGTTTTCACATTCTTATTGAAACTGTCTAAGTGGAATGGATTTATATAAATAAATAGATAATTACACTTTCAGCTCTGTTTATAGTAAATTTGTTCATATACTGGGGTATTTTTTAATATATACTTCAGTAGAATTTTAGTTTCTTTTCCCGTAAATTTCTCCTAATCATTCTTATCAGTTTTGGTACAAATATATTTTCAAGTTTAGATGCTATGTTAAGATATTATATTATATTTTCATTTTATGCATGTAACTGTATATCTGTCTCCATACTCTTTCTTAGTAATATAATTTTGTTTATGTGACTCTGGTATATGTACAGTATTTTCTTTAATGCACAATACCCAGAGTCTATTCTCTTCCAGTTATTATACATTTTTGTATTTTTTATATAAGATTTGATAAGAATCAGACTTCTAATTTCATGTTAAATACCAAATCTTTACTCTTTTTGGTAGCCAGTCTATATGTGATTGGTTCTAAACCCTTAATCATTAAAATTGTGTGGGACTTTCTTTCATGTAGCAAATACTTTGCATTTTCAAATGAATTTCATTACATTTCTACTACAGAATTAATGCTAAGCACCTTTCCTTGTTTTGTAATCTTATCTTTTCTCTACATATGCTATATTTATATTTTGATCAGTTTGTGACTCAAGTGAGTCCCAATAATAATAATTCCTAAAATATTATTTATTATTAGATATTAAATATTACAAACAATTGGATATTGGATATTATAAATAATAATAACAGTAGACTTAATAATAATTTGACTTATAGAGAGGTCTCATATTATTCTTGAAAATTCAAATGTTGATCCATTCAATACATGTGTTATGCATTATGGTGCTCATTTCTCATACAATAGTGGAGCTCTCTTTCTTAGATGCTTATCATATTACCCAGTATAGACTTTTGCCTGATTTTGTTTGTATTGTTATGATCTAGGTTGGATGTTGATGATATATTAGCTTCTTAAGATAAATCTGGCTTTTCTCATAAGTTCTAATTTTAAGATATAGATTCTCTGATAAATAATGAGCTATAATCTGATAAATAAAATATTTGACTGTTATGTGAAAGATTTCATGTTAATTGCATGAATTGTAGATAGCAGATGAAATAATCTATGATTTAGATAGATTCTATATTATAGGGAAAAATAAATAAACATGACTGGGAAGGAAAATTATGAGGACCTATTCTGATACAAATCTGTATTTCAACAGAGCCCAGAAGTAGCTCATCTACATTATGTTTTTATTGAGTTTATGAATTATATGTGTACTTATATATATTTAATATTAGCTATCATCTAACAAAAATCTATTAATTTGAAAGATAAGACATTTATTAATTATAGAATGATGTCCATAAGTGACTTAGTATATGTGTAATTTAAAATGCCAGTTGTAAGAAAGAGTTGAAAAGTAACCACAATTCATCTACCCCTTAGCTCAGCATATTAAAGGGAAATTCTCATTCAGTTTTATAAGGTTCATTCCTTCAAAGATGAAGAATACTCAATCTAGAGTATTGCTTCACATAGATTATACATATATGGATATTTTATACTGTTCTGTTGTCTTTGTTCCATATCCAAACTCATGTAACAAAATTTGAATATGCATTTACTTTCCTTGGGAGCTGGCATTTGAGAAGATTTGCCCAAGACAACAAATGTTAAGAATTTCATGCAGGATTGAAAATAATCTTCAACCTAAATGAACATGTTGCCATCCTGATATAGTTACAGATGCAGACTGTCTGCACATACACACATGAGTGCCAGCAATCTGAGTTCTGTATCTAATACAATTTTATGTGTTTATATATAGTTTGTAATGAAATATTTTCTAATTAAAATCAATATTTTGGATTTAAATAACTGTGATATTGATTCACTGTCTGTTACCAACTAAGCTGCAAACAACAAACCCAATAATTTTAGTTTCATTTGCCTTTTGAGTTCTAAGATACTGGATACTAGGTATATCTACCTATGAAATTAACACTTGAAAAGCCGGCTAAGCCCAACATATGGTTTAATCATTAGCAATATTAAAGTAAGAATGAGAGAAGGCCTCCTGGCAGCATAAGTATCATAATGACTATGGCTATTGTGAGCCTTGCTGGACTGATGGGAAGGGCTGTCTGAAATGCGCACTGAGTAGATTGTGATGTCAACTGAAGCTCAAGGTGTTTCCTGAGCACATCTTCCAGATGGAATTCTAATTGTTGGGGTTTGTGTAAATGTAGAGTCATATTATGACTAGGAGATTATAACTGTAGTATATGGAAATCTCAACTTCCCAAATAGGGTGTTGGAATCACTGGGTTCAGTGGGTAGGTCACATCTAGCTGTTCTATAGGGAAGTACTTGAATAACCATTTCTAGGTCAGTTACATCAGGATGGAGAAGATGTGAAAACAGGTACATCTAATCTGTATTAAAAATAAATGTTTTGGTGAGAGAAAATTATAGTAATTTACTCACTTGTACCCTATGTAGCTAAATATTTTATTTATGTATTTGATACAAATGTGACAAGTTCATATATATTTATAGAACACTATGTAATTAAAATGAACATTTTAAAGCATGGCAGTTTTGAGCAATAGGAACATATAATGCCTGATTCACAATATGAATATATGTATAATAATAAACATATGCATATGTTAACATATGTTTTATATATACTTAATTATTCATAACTCATTTAAGGCTATTTAAAATAACAAGATGAGAGAATAAGAGCAATAATAAACACACTGCCCCCATATTATCATTTAGGTATGATTATAATTTTCAGTACCTTAAGGATATTAGGTTCTCAAAATTACATTTTATGGACAACTAAGCAATACTAAGGGTATTGCATATTAGGAATAATGAAGTCTATTGTCCAGGATATTGTAAATTATAAATAAGTTATGTTGAGCAAGTATAAAATACACAGTCCCTGAAATGTGCATTTTCAATGCCAACTTCTTACTGAATAAATATGTTTGCAACTTTAAGCTGTAGAGTAGATTTTCTACTCTTTTGTTTAAGAAATAGCAAAAGGACTATCTCTCTCTCTCTCTGTCTCTCTCTAGTATGTGTGTGTTTGTCCATCTGTATGGTCTGTGTATGTACACATATTCATGCGTGTATGTGTATACCTATGTGTGTGGGAGAGTGGGCATGAATGTGCTTGTATTAACAAAGGCCGTGATGGGTATCCTCCTCAGTTACTTTTTACATTATTTTAGATACAATCCATCCAAGTTATCTTCCTATTGCTTTGGTAAAACACCACAACCAAAGCAACTTATGGGGGAAAGAGTTCATTTCAACTTATACTTTATAATGCATCAAGCCAGAAAACTCAAAGCATGAACTGAAGCAGAAATCATGGAGGAATGTTACTTACTGGCTTGCTTCTCATGATTTGCTCAGTCTGCTTTCATTTATGATCCAGGTTCACCTGCCCAGGAGTGAGCACTGCCTAAGTGAAGCTTGGCCCTTCTATATCAATCACCAATCAAGAAAATATCCATCAGACTTAGCAATAGGCAATCAGATGGAGAGATTTTCTCAGTAGAGCTTCCTCTTTTCAGATGACTTTAGCTGGTATCTTGTTGGCAAAAAACTAACTAAGACACAAAGGATCTCTCTGAACACAAACCTTGCTGATTCTGCTAGACAAGATGACCAAATTTGGCCTGAAGTGGAGGGGGGACCCTACTATCTTGGTTTCACTAGAGCTGAAATTATAGGTGCACATTACCATGACAGTTTTAAATGAATGCTGGAGATCAAACTCAGGTCCATTTTGGGAATCTATCATGTAAAGAAATATAGCAAATGATCTAGATGCTTTAAAAACATGAATTCTGGTCAATATAACAGTGGAAAACAGTGACAACTTGAGTAAACTGCTTGCTGTTTAAACCGTTGAAATTTGACATCACAGGTTAGGCAAAAACATTAAAAATGTAATCAGTTTCTAATTTGCAAAACATATTACAGCTAGAAGCATCAATAGATAAACTAGACAAAGAGTTACAAATTACTACTGTTGATCTGTGACCATCTGGTGGTGGGGATTAAGATCGCTCTCCATTAAATAATAGAGTCTTATCAATGTAATTTTTATTCTTCTACCTCTCATGCCGTCTATGCTGAGTAATCACTATCTTTTAGATTTAGTACACATAATGTTAGTCATAGGATGATTTTGAAAATGTGTAACATGGGGCTTGGATTATTTTCATGTTTACCAATTATACTAAATATAAGAATATGTGATGTTTAGAATATACAGCTTTGTTTTTCATTTTAAAAATGTGTATTGAATTAGAATTCCATTTGGGTGTGGTCAGGGTATGTATGCATTTCACAGTTGACCTGGACATGTCAGAGGATAAGATGTAGAAGTTGGCTTTTTATCATTTGATTCTCAGGTTCAAACTCTGGTTCTCTCAATCCTCCTGACCAGAGAGAATGTGGGGGCTTGGTGAAGAGCATACTGTGAACTCAGTGTTTAGTTTCTGAAGCTCAGGAGTACTTCCTCTCTAGGTGGCTTGGTTACTGAAGAATTTGACTTTGCAATGCACAAATCATTTTCTGAAGGATGATTTCTAAATGCCTTTAGAGTATGTGAGTGGAGTGCAGGCAGATTAAGATGGGGGAGAAAATCAGTGAGGGAGGAAGTACGGAGAAAAAAGAAAGAACTATAGTGTCAGATGACCAAGTTGCCTGTTGATGATGTCCCTGTTAGGTCACAAGAGCTAATGGTGAAATGTTGTAAGTAAAAGGGTCCCTGAAACTGGGGTATGTTCAGAAGAGCCTTGCACTTGGTGGTGCTTTTATCTGCAGCTCCTCATGGGAAGCTCTTTTGCCAGTTCCCAGTATGATGATATCAAGTTTCTCCCACTGGACAAATCCAGATGCATTAGTTTGCAAAGTCCGATATTCAGGTGATTCTTCTTTGTTTTTTAATACTGTTGCTTCCTTGTTGTTTAATTGCTTGCTTTGTTGTTAATTGAGGCACAATCTCACCTACTTATCCTTGGCTATCTTTGAACTCACTATGTAAGACAAGGTTGTGCTCAAAGTCAATGGGATCCACCTGCCTCTACTACTGCCTCTGTGCTGGGATTAAGGGTGTGCAGTCACACCTACCCCAAAGGAATGTTCTAATGTCACTGTGTGTGTTTGTGTGTGTGAGAGTGGTGTGAGTGTAAGAGTGTGTGTGTGTGTGTGTGCGCGTGTGTGTAGATTGGGCAGCTATTTATGTGAAGCAGCTCACTGTGGCAGTACAAGACAGTCCCTTACTTTTTAACTCCTTACAAACTTATAAGCCTGCAGTTCTCATTTTTCCTGATGTTGTGACCCTTTAATAGAGTTTCTCGGGTTGTGGTGACTCCCAGTAATAAAATTATTTTTGTTATTACTATAATTTTGTAGCTATTATGAATCCTAATGTAAATATTTTTATAGATAGAGGTTTGCCAATGGGGTTATGACCTGCAGGTTGAGAACAACTGTATACTATAAGTTTTGTTTAGGAATCGCAGGTATTTGTGAGGTTTACAGAAATTAACTCTAATGTCATTGGGAAAATATACCATTAGTTTTTACACAGCCATTCTTTAGCATAACTTTCACCTATGACTTAAAAAACATATGCTCCTTTTTGAAAATATTCATTAACCTTTCACATGATGTATAACTAGCTTCATCATAGTGGATAAAAAACAAATCCCACTTAGAGTTTTGAAAGAGAGACCCAGTGGGAAATACACAAATGGTAAACTCTACCGAAGGACACAAAAAGGCCCATAAAACATCAGAGGGGTTATGGAGGTCTATGGATTTTAATTGCTGTGTGCCATTGGACCCTTACAAAGCAATCAAGCAGGCAATCTCCAAAGACATTCCTGCCATAATACATTTAACAACAGAATTCTCACCCCGTCGGCAGACTAGGGTTTATGAAGGTCCCAATAGCAATTAATGACCTTGTACTCTAAGGGGAGTGGGGAAAACTGGGGGGTGGGGGGAAGGGTGGAGAGAAAAAGAGGGAGGGTTAAACTAGCTCAATTTTAGTGCATAATATGAGCATAGAAATGAAAATTTCAAGAGGAGGTAGTGTAAATACCACTATTTTTGTTCTTGGCTTTTACCCTAAGGCAGAATTAGATTTCTTAAACATTAATGAAATTGATTGTCACTTATAAAATGGTTTCATATTGTTTTGAAAGTTTGAACAGTGAAATTGATAGATTTATTTTTAAGTAGAATATAGCATATCAACTACTTTAATATAAACAGCTGATAGCTATAGGTTTTCAAATATTTTAAGTATTCAATTTTGGCTAAATCTAAAGTCAGTGAAAATGGTTAATATTAGTATTTCTACTTTACTGAAAGCTTACTTTGCATTACAGAGTATATAATCTAATCTGATTCTGTGTCAGTCCCTTTACTGTTAAGAATTAGAACACACAAACATAACAGAAGACTGTAATACTTATCAGTGACTAGACTGAACACGAAAATGTGGGGTTTTCTTTTAAAATTTTGAATTTATAGCTTCCCCCTTCTCTAATACAGCATTAGAGCTAGATTCACACAAGTATGCATGGAGAAAAGTCCTATTCTTGAGTCACTTTATGGTATTAGTGGTTTAGATCTCTTATGAAAGCTCTTGCATAATATGTGCCCTTGCCACCTCTTTGGGTCTTCTTTGTTATCAGCTCTGAAACGCCCACTGAGAAGTGTAAGCACTGTTTGGATAATCTTCCTTCTGTGTCCACAGAGACCTCTGAGACTCTGAACACAATGCTTCTTCCTCCACATATCCGTGTCCCTACTGACTAGACCCACTGCTCTCCAGAGGATCCTGTTCAATAGCCTCCTCATTTAATTTCCATTTGTTGTAGCTAGTTTGTCACCCTTGCAATTGGGCTGAGATCTCCAGGGCTCAGTTCTGTCTGTTGCTTCATAGAATGGGATCTGGGAAAGGGATAGTTAAAACAAAGATTGTAAGACCCCCCCCCCAAAAAAAGGAAGTCTTGGAGAATTACATGTACCTCCCCTCAGACTTCTCCCTTTTAAACCCTTTTCTACCGTGTGCTTTTGTGGTTTAGACTTTGGTTAATTAAGGAATTTCTAAAAGTGAATTGGTAGTATTTTTTTATTACGTTCTCTACCACATACTCTAACTACAGGGAACATAGTATCTATTTCAGTTTGTCCTAGATATTACTTTTAGAAGTTAACATGGTTGTTATATTGACCCTCCGTAATACTCGTGACTGATAAATACCAATTAAGACAGAGCTCAGTAGTCAGACCCTGTAAGACTATCTCCTGAAATTTGCTACATAAATAAACAGCTCCATAAGGAACATATCACAGAAACCATCCTCAATTATATGTTATGTGACGGATATCTTGGTGCTTTGTGTCAGTTCTCACATCATGAAGAAGTACTGGTGACAACAGCAACACCAGCTTTTAGTTTGCATTTGTCAGGATCAGAGCTATATAAAAATCATTTGGTCTTTTTTTTTCATATCTAATCAATATTGAAATACTGTGGTAGAGGTAATGTCTTAGTCAGGGTTTCTATTCCTGCACAAACATCATGACCAAGATGCAATTTGGGGAGGAAAGGGTTTATTCAGCTTACACTTCCATGCTGCTGTTCATCACCAAAGGAAGTCAGGACTGGAACTCAAACAGGTCAGGAAGCAGGAGCTGTTGCAGAGGCCATAGAGGGATGTAACTGACTGACTTGCTTGCTTCTCCTGGCTTGCTCAACTGGCTTTCTTATAGAGCCCAAGACTACCAGCCCAGGGATGGCATCACCCAAAAGGGGCCCTCCCCACTTGTTCACCAATTGAGAAAATGCCTTACAGATGAATCTCATGGAGGCATTTTCTCAACTGAAACTCCTTTCTCTGTGATACAAGTTGACACAAAACCAGCCAGTAGAGTTAGCATAAGTAATTTCCTGTGTTGCAGTCCCATACCTGTATACCTGAAAAACTAGATTGATTTGAAGTCTAACTTCTAGCTTGGGGTTCACTTGGAGCAACATGCCAAATACCTCAGTGCTTATCTCTTCCATTGTAGGGCATGTGGACCTTACCACTAGAGGAATTGGCACAGAACTGGGGAGGTAGAGCAAGTTCAGATCCCAAAAAGCTCTATCTCCCTCCCTGTTTCTGTGTCTGCCCCAGGGCATGTACCCAGATGACCCCCAACCAGTTGTCACATGTAGTCAGTCAAGTACTCAGCACCTACAATGCCTCTCCATGCTAAAAAAGCATCTCAGTAGCCTTAGCCTTCAGCCAATGGCCTTTCCCTCCTTAGATATTCTCATACCCTTTCCCCAAAACTAGGTAACCTTTGGTTCACCCTGATAAAGTATATGTGTTTAAACCCACCCCAAATAAAGAAATACAAACAGGCTAAGATCATCTCTGAGAACTGCTTCATTAAAAATCCTTAGAGAAGGCTTTTTACTTAAAGGGCCATAACTCTGCTTCACTGCCTCCTGGCTTGGAGGGCAGTTGTATCTGATGCCACAACAGGAAGAGGTGAAATGCAGACCCCTCCTATTCCAAATCACTTTTCCTTGTCCTCTCCAAGACACTGTACCAGCAATGCCCAGCCACCCCGGGAGGAGAGGCAGAACCTAGTGCCACAAGTCATCATCACATGGTAAACTGTCCAGTTTCTTGAGGCTTACCTCCTGATGAGTGAAGATCACCCATCCTCACAGTAGTTCAAAGTCTCCCAACCCTGATTCTGTTACCTCTCATCTCTCTTGTCATCCAAGTTCCTCAGAACGTGCCTAGCTCTTGTCATGGAGCCTTTGTTCTCCTACAACTAGTGCAAATGTTTCTAACTCAAAGCCCTGATGCATCGTACTCAATTTACATCTCTGCTAAGCTGATCTCTCTCTCTCTCTCTCTCTCTCTCTCTCTCTCTCTCTCTCTCTCTCCTGCTTTATTAATATATTTGTTTTATTAAGGTTTTCCTACCCAGGGTTCAATAAAGATCAAGGTCTTTCTTTGATTATGCTATGTAGCATGTCATTGTTCTTCTCTTTCTTTCATCTTTCCTTCATTCCTTTCTTTATCCCTTTCTGCAAGGTTTAAACAGTTTAAAAGAGGTGCCATATTTCATATGTACCTGTAGAAGCCAAGAATAGAGCTCCAGTTTCTGATATCTGGCCACATGTCTCCTTGTCCTCTTTTTATTTATTTATTTATTTATTTATTTATTTATTTATTTATTTATTTTAGATATTTATTTTATTCACATTTCAAATGTTTTCTCCTTTCCAGGTCTCCCCTTTGGAAACCCACTCCATCTCCTATTCCCCTGCCTCTATGAGGGTGTTCCTCCACCCACACACTAACTCCAGTCTTCCCTCCCTAGC
>JADRCH010000081.1:6979005-7009005 GCA_019843965.1 Rhynchomys soricoides | reverse complement strand
TAGAAAATGCAGTTAAAACCTGGAAGTGAGCTATATATTAAATTCCCTATATTGTTCCCTATATTGTCATTTATTGGACTATACCACATAGAAAAGTATGTTAGAATAGTTTAGCATAATTCCAACTATACTGAATAACTGCTGAGGATAAACGTAAGCAGTGAGCCTTGGGTTATCTGTGCCACACTCCGTGTTCTAAAGCATTTCAGATGAGACCGTGTAGAGAGAGGTAGAGGCGTTTTAAGCTGAACTTACTCTGGTGTAAAAATAGTTTCACAATTATACAACCAAATGAATGCTAAAATCAGATAAAGTGGTATTTAAAGCAGTGTTCTTTCTGCATCCTAAAGGAGAAATTCCTTTTATTAAATTTCTATCAATTCAAAACAAAAAAAAATGTAGTAATAGTAATGATAGCAATTTTTAAAAGAAATAAGTAACCCTTAGTCTGTTCATTTGTCTGGCTCTCCTCTCCTTTCTCTGTCCAGCTAGCAAATATAAAAATGTCCCATGACTCAACCCTTGAACATTCTATTTCTCTCTTTGTACTCACTCCTTTGGTGATTCTATTACATTTTCAAATATGCCATTATTTTTATCTTGTCCTGGATGAACTAGGCTATGACGCAATAAGAAATAGCTCCCAGATTTCAGAAAACTAAGGCAAGAAGGTCTGATTCTTAGCTTTGTTGGGTTTTTCTTTTTAATAAGTCAGCAGCCACCAGCTGCACAGCTAGCAATAAACACTGACTGAAACAAACAGAAATTTTGGGGGCTCTGATACAAAGTAAAATGATCTAGGCTAAAATTTTTCTTTTCATACCTGTTCCCATGGTTCTACTTATCATCATGAAGCTAAGATATTAAAATTCTACTATATATCTCTAAAGTACAGAACCAAAGTTATCATCAGTTATGGCATAATCTATTTCTCTGTACTATTTCATAACTCCAGTTTTTTAAATGAGCTCTATACTGTTAGGCATCTATATGTATAGTTCCATGCTTCAATCAGAAAGTTCAAAAACATCTTAAATGTGGCACATCCAAAAATCAAAATAAATAGAAATCATTGACTCCCTCTATCTTCACAAATTTCTCCTCAATCCAGTTTAATCTCTGACAATTAATTACCATGAAACTGTTTACATATTGAACACTGAGTTTTATTTTATATTCTCCCTTCTCAGAATGGGGACAGTTGGATTTTCATCAAGCCTGTTTATACCATTAACAATATCCAAACACATTGTTTATCAATTTCTTACCCCAAACCATTACTTTTTCTTCCTTAGACCATTAAATAACTTCCTTGTTCATCTCTTTATTTTTCATAAAAAATAATATCCAGATAGCATCTGAAATTATTACTTTATGACTTGAAAAACATCATTTTATGTCCTGATTACACAACTTCAATGACATTCAAACACATTTGTATTTAATTTTAAACACCTAACTCAGGTCTCTAAGGCCTTAATATGATGCATACTAAAAGTTGCTTTACTATGCTGATAGTAGGATTATCTTAAGATGTATTTCTTATCATAACAAATCACCTGTCAAAGCATTCTCATAGACTCTGTTCATAATAAATACAACAGAGTGACCTTCAGTTTTCATGGCACCTTCCTGTCATGGTACCCACAGGATCAACTCAGCCCTCTCTTATTTACCTACTGCCACACACCATAAAGACTTCTTTACTACTCTGTAAGATCTTCTGAACCTCTTTCCATCACACCCCTGCCTCTGATGTTCTCTTGACTTGGAGCTGTGTTGTCTAGACAACTATGTGTCTTGATTCCTGAGTTTGCTGTGGTTGTGGCTATGACTTCGAAATGAAATATGTTTCAAAGGCTGGTGTGCCAAAGGCTTGATCTCCAGCTTGGTAAACAATAGAGCTAGAAACTCTAGGATGAGGAAGCCAGGGAACATACTTAATAATTTATTGCCATTAAAACAAATATTGAGATATGGAGACAATCTCTGTCTCTGTCTCTCTCTCCCCTTCTCTGTCTCTGTCTCTGTTTCTCTCTCTCTCTCTCTCTCTCTCTCTCTCTCTCCATCCCTCTCTGATGCATCTGTTTCCTGACTTTCCTGTACTCCCACCCTATCTCTTTTTCTTTCTTTCTTCCCCCTCTTTCAAGTCAACACAAGGTGAAAAGCTTTATTCCTTCTTGCCATTGCCAGGCAGTCACATAACCATGGGCTGGAGCTTCTGAAATTGGCAGCCCAAACCACTGTTTCTTCCTTTATGTTGATTTCATTGAGTGTTTCATCACAGTGACATGTGAGTAAGTTAATTAATTAATTATTTAATTAAATAGCAATGAATAACAGTGGTTGCTGAAATATGACCTTTCACACAAGCCTTCCATCTTGACTCCTATCTAAAACAATATTCCCCTGGTTTTTGACAGCATTCATAACCCATCCTGATTTTTAATTTAAAGTTTTGTTTTTATCTTATGTGTATGAATGATTTGCCTGCATAATTTTCTGTTTACTGCTAGTGTGATTTGTGGCCACAGGGGCCAGTGGCCATGGAATTCCTTGGAACTGAAATGGTAGACAATTATGAGTTGTCATGTGGGTGCTGGAAATAGAACTCAGGTCCTTTTGAAGAACAGTCACTACTCATAACCACAGAGTCATTTCTCCAGCACTCTGCCCTTTAGAAGTATGTATGTTCTCTCCCACCCCCTCACCCCCAATTTTAAGAATTGAAAGCAAAAGAAGAGATTCTGGGGACAAAAAAACACTAGCACTCTTTCAAATATTATTCCTGTTGTTTTACCAAAGGGAAGGAGATTCCTCACTCTGTGCTTTTATGCTCTGTTGGTGAGATTTCTCTACATGAAGAAGCTACATGTTGGGCCCAGGATGAAGATGCTCCTCTGTATGCTCTGCTGTCCTATCATGCCTTACTACAAATCTTTGATAAAGGATAGTCTTATTTATTCTAATGTCTTCTTTCATTACTTTTATGTCTGTCTATGTTGTCAGTGTCTACTGAATGAGGATTAAAGTATACTAAAGTTTCTTTTAACAAACATTTTCCCAAAAAGAGAGGAAATTTTTCCTTCTAATCAAATATAAGAGAATAAGAGGCTAAGTTTTAATCAGAGCTACCATCATTTTCCTCATAGATAGATTTAAACAGAACATTTAGAAGAAGAAAAAAAGGAAAGAAAGAAAAAAAAAAGCCTCCAATTCGATTTGCATTCAAATTTCTTTTCCCTTAAGCCTATACTGCACAAACTTCAGCTTGGATTAATGCAATCTCCTTTACATAAAAGGCTCCATTTTTTTGTTGTTATTTTTTTTCCCAGAACACTTTAAAATTATCATGTTATTAATAATCTCAAAATATGTTGATGAGAGTGTGATGAGCACAGCAGACATGACATACAATTTGCAAGAGATCTACATAGAGAATTTTGTAAATGAGGCACTGTGAACTTTGAAGACAACCATAGTAGTGAGGTGCCGAGGAGAATACTTCAAAGACTTGAAATTAAAGTTATCATCAGGTTCAGCAATTTCCAAGATTATTTAACCATTCTGAGTAATCATGGTATCACAGTTAAAAAATAGGAAAAAAAAGCAGCTGTGAGTCATCCACATGGGTAATATTTTAAAGGCATTTAGATTTCTTCCCTCACACTGAGGCATTAACCAGTATGATTATTATCGAGTGTGTGTGTGTGTGGGGGGGGTTGTTCAGGCAGCATTTACTAATTTGGTGAAAACATACTAATTAGGCACTCATATCTGTCAAATAATAAAAATCATTAAAATTTTAAAGTTAAAAGCATAGTCTCCAAACACACTGAACACATATGCACATAGGAACCTGTGCATGTTTTTATATCAAATATATGGTGATGAAAGCCTGCAGTTTCAAATCTGATATTTCTCAGAACCTATGTTGTAGGCTTAGATTTTTTGAAACCTACTTTTAATAAGGGTTCTCAAATGCTTTGGCTCCCTTTCTAGCCCTCCATCCAAAAGTAGGGGGAAAGATAGTAAATAGGACAGGGGGGTGTGGACCTGTTTAGAAGTAGTTCTTTGGGGCAATTCCAATCTCTGTTTGCCAGGATACCAGCAGTCCAGTTCAGCACTTTCAGGATAGCAGACATGAATTAGCAGTGGGGGCATGATCCAGCAGTAACCACCAGGCCTTCACTGAATCAGCGAGAGTCAGCAGGAGTGAGTGACAAGAATCAGTTGGGATGCCAGGAAAAGCTCTCTGCCATGCCTCTCTCAACAACACGAAGATCAGCAAAGACAAGAGACCACTGAAGCATTGCAAAGCTATGTCACTCTCCCTTGAGTCCTATTTATACTCATCAATTGTCCTTCCACAGGTCTTGCCTCAACAAAACACCATGTGAATCTACCTCACATGACACAACCCAAACCTTTCTCTTCACTATATAGTGTATGAATCCTTAAGCGTAGCAACAGCTTTGAGTTTTAGATGAGACCCAATAATTGGGAAGTTAACTAAATAATCGATATGATCTCTTTAAACTAGTCTTTCTTCCTTCCTTTCTTTCTTTCTTTCTTTCTTTCTTTCTTTCTTTCTTTCTTTCCCTCCTGTTTCTCTTTCTTACCTCAATAGTGCACCCTTCTCTATTTTTCTCTTTTTTCCAAGCCAATACAAGACTGATGTTTTCTTGGACTGACTGTAGCCCAAAACACAATTTCCAAACATACAATCATACAATGTTATGATGAACTTGGCTAAAATCCTTTAAGATTAAATCTTTCAAATTAAAAATAAAGTCAAGGCTAAAGAAGGTGCATCTCAGCAGTTAAGACAATATATATATATATATATATTCATTCCCCCCTATTGCAGCAAAACTGGTTTGATTCACAGCAAATATGCAAATGACTCCAGGTACATAAATTACTTTCTCTGGTCTCTATAGCCATGCACACATATGTGCATTAGGGGTTTTCTGCAGGTATCAAGGCAGACAGTGATCCACAAAGAGGTGAGAATGAAAACTTGATTCAGATTGACTTTGTAAACTTGGGTCAAACTCCAGGTAGTTTGGTATCTGATGCCAGATGCCAGCATTTTAAAATAGAGTATAATTTGCATATTTTTTCTGGTGTAATACAATTTCCAGTGTACATAAATACATAAAATCATAATTACAGTGAAACTCAACTCATGCAAATTTTTACAGGAAGATGGGTTCTGGGGTTAGGCTCATTGTATTACCTTAAGGTCATAAAGAAGTATTTGGCCTGGTCTCTGTCAAACAGAGAACATAGTGGTCATTTGGCCTATTAGCCACCTCTGGTCCTCCTTGTGGAAGCTGGTGGGTGGGAAGGGGTTCTGGCAAGGTGTAAGGGTCATTTAGACTATTAGGTATCTACAGTCCTGGTTGTAGGAGCTTGATATAGCCTGGTCCAGATATACCAGATCACAAGGCTATTAATCACTCTCAGGGCTGAGCTTTCTGAATGGAAAAAAAACAGGTTTTATACCATTTCAACTGAAAAGACAATTCTGTGAGGGGATCTGTTGGTGCAAGGACCAACTTTGTGCTCCCAACATGTGTACAGACCTTCAAACCATCTCACCAAATACTTTCATATACATATAGTTAAAAAATAACACTAAAATATTTGAAACTAAATTTTAAAGCACCCATAAATTCAAGATAGCATCTCTGTGGCTCTATATTCATGCCTCACAGTCTTCTACTCACAGATCTTTGCTTGTATATGGATAAAAACAAGAATTCTAGAAGTGATAGCTTGAAGTATCTGCCCTAGCTACCATGTACAAAGTGTATAACTTATATAAATTGCATATATATATATGTATACATATATAACATATATATGAGATAGATATAACATAGGTTATATCTTACACACACATATTATAGATGGTCTGGGTTCTGCTTTTCTTCCCTTGATGTACAAAACAAATATCAATATTTATTGTTGTATGATAAATGAATTAAAAGTTTACAGATGCTCAGAATAATGTTTAACATGGAGTAACTATGAAAGAAATACAAGAAATGATGATTACTTTAACTATCACAGAATTTTTGCCACGTTATTAACTTCTCTACTGCAAGATCGACTCCTGGTAAACAGTACTTAGAAATCCTCATTGTGTCAAGGGAAGTAATTTTTAGAATGAATTTAATTTTCTTCTCCAGGCTTGCCATTTCTGAGGTTCAAATCATGATCTCTTTATTGAGACTAGCCACATAAATTAAAGTGAGCTACAGAAAACATAATCTTCCTCATTACAAACGCTTCTACAAATGACATATGAGAACAACCTAAGAGTAGGTGAAGTATAAAGAGCTTGTTGTCAGTTGACTTGAAGGGACATTGTTTATGGAAGAATCAAGTCTGCGTTAGCAAAAGTAAAAGGACACATTGGGTCCTAAGCCGTCCTAAAAAAGAGTGCACAAGTAGGCTTAAAATACCATGTCTTTTAATAACTCTGTAAGGCATTGTACATTCCATGAAAAAAATTAACTGAATTCCCTGAACATTTATTGTGCTCCTTACTTTTTGG
Organism: Rhynchomys soricoides; assembly: GCA_019843965.1. NCBI lineage: Eukaryota > Metazoa > Chordata > Mammalia > Rodentia > Muridae > Rhynchomys > Rhynchomys soricoides. The sequence continues at coordinate 7,002,437 of JADRCH010000081.1, read as the reverse complement.
CATGTAAGCACTTTATTCTAGTCATTTTTTATTTTGGTCATGAATACACTTTGCTAGAACTATTTTAATGTTTAAAATAATAAACTAACATATTTCACTCAACTTTGTTTAACATAAAGTTTTAAAAACTTGTATTTAAGTACAGGAAATCAAAACTATCAAGATGATATTGACCTTCTTGAAACAGGTCCCCATTACCATTACTTGGAGGTTTTGCTCAGGTAGCTATATGTTCTGTCCTATATCAAGAGGATGTTGAGGTTCAGATGACAAACTAAAACCCATTAGTAACTTTGACGGGGCATAATAATGGTAATATGGTCAACATTGGAGACATAAGAGAAACAAAAACTCAAAGATTATTCCTAATTCATATAAAGGAAATCCCAAATCTGATTATCAGTTTCTTATCAATTCAGGTCAAATCACCTTTATAAAATAGTGATTTGATTTCAAGTTCTGCATAATGTCCTTCAAATCTAAATGCAGTGTTTCTACCATTAAATTGCCTTTCATCACATTATATAGTCTGTTTTCTGACATTCTATTAGTTATTTTTACTTTTTAACTTGTTGTGATAAAGCAGAGTTTAAGTGGGGCTAACCTGGAGCTGAGATGAATTGAAGCACACCTAAAACCTTGGATTTTCTCATCCTGGGCATGGCAAGAGTTTGCTGCATTGCCTTGCCCTGGTACAATCAGACTCCAGAATGTAAATTTCCCTCCATGGATGAGTCCCAGCACATGTAGGAAGTCTTAAGCTCACTGATTCCAGGGTGATGAGAGCTGGTTGCTGTTTCTTTTACTAATTGGCCTGAAATATCCTGGGATGGCCTTCTTTTCTATATGACTTTCTGAGGTTCATTCATTCCTTTGGACCCCACTACTCGCAGATATGCAAATGAAGCACTCGCATTGTTCTTTCCCCAGCCAATAACATACTGCCACATATGCCCAACCAGCTGTTCTCCCTAGAGTATAATCATTCTCGGTCCCCTTCCAATAAACAGTCTCCCTTGGGTGTTTTTATACCCCCTCTCACCATTCTACCCTTTACCACCTGGGATCCAGCTACTGTGCAATAGTCCAATCATACCAATCAAAGCAGGACTTGATCCCAGCAAGTTTACTTTGGCTCAAAGCTTGAGGTTATAACCCATCATAATGGAGAAGTCAGTGGTAGAGACAAAAAATAGCTGCTTTGCATCCACAGTCAGGAAGCAGAAAGATAAAAGCTGATGTTCTGCTTGCTTTTTCATTCTGTTCAATCAGAATATTGACTCATGGGAGGATGTTACCTTCATTGGGTTTAGGAGTCTTCTCTCCTCTAAAACACCCTCAAAATGTCTCTAAAGATTTGTTTCTATGATAAATCTAAATTTAACCAAGGTGACAATGAAGATTAACTATCATAGATAACAAGGTAAAATAAACTACAAAATGGGAAGCTTGATACTTTAGTAAGTAATTCACATGATCAGAAATTCACTATAGTTCCAATGAAAAGTGTCAGTATTTTCTTTGTGCTATAGAATACTTAGAAAGCTATAAAAATGTAATATCATAATTCTGTGTCCTATTTTCTCTAGGGGTTTGCCCAGCAGAGGAGTATATTTACTAATTCCCTGACCTGTTTCTGAGACTCAAATGCTAAATATATTGGTAAGTGAAAAACAGCAGTGATAAACTCGAAGGTAAGACTGAGAGATTATTTTTTTCTCCTTGAGATTTGGACCTGGTATCTGGATAAGCAACATTGTATTCAGAGCACATAGAAAGACAAGACTGTTTGGTTACTACACAAATATTCTTGGAATGTTGATTCATAATAGTTGGTTTTAGTACTTTCTCTAAGGCATGGTTATTTATCAAACCACCAAAACTGAATACTTTAAATTTTGCTTTTTTCTGTTACTTTTTTCTACTCAAACAGTATGAATAACTGAAAAATTTGCATTGTTGATAGTTTAGATTTTCAACTAATGCTATATAAATATATGTCACCCTATTTTCATGATCAATAAGAGAAATTGGATTTCAATGAACCGACACAACTTTATGAAGCCCCTCATCTCTTGCAAGCATAAGGAAAGATCTCAGTTCATCTTTTTCTGATGCAAATATTTGAGGAATATTTCCTAAGGTACATCAGGTATCCAGCAGGTATTAGTAGTATGGATGATACATATAACAACATACAGCAAATATAATAGTAACATACAACAAACCACATAATTCTTCCAATTTAATTTTGAAAACATCAAGAAAACATTCTCATGACATAGTAATTTAAGTGATAATCTATCATAGTGTCTCTTTGTGAAAGTAAGGAGGCTTACTGCAGAATAAACTCACCCTTTCTAGTTCTTTCTGAACTCTGGCTGATTGATTCAATTTAGCTGTTCTGATATAAACAACTCTCCAAACTGACTGATTCAATCTGGCTTCTCTTAGCTTCTCACTGAATTGTTCTGCTTGACCTCAGACTAACTCTATAAATTTGTTCTAACCTTTTGGCTCCTTCTTTTTTTCTTTTCAAGGAATCAAGGATTTCATTTTTACTTAAAATTATACAATTATATACAAAATGTATGTGTTTCTCTCCCCCCTCCTCCTCTCACCCCTTTCTCTGTGTTGTGTGTGTGTGTGTGTTTGTGTGTGTGTGTGTATGTGTGTGTATGTGTGCATGTTTGTGTGTGTGTGTGTTTCTAAGCCACTTGGATTGACAATAGACCTATTACCAATAATCTTCAAACTATTCCACAAAATAGAAACAGGAGCAACACTACCAAATTTGTTCTATGAAGCCACAATTACACTTACACCTAAACCACACAAAGAACAAAGAAAGAAAGAGAACTTCAGACCAATTTCCTTTATGAACATTGATGCAAAAATACACAAAAATATTCTTGCCAACTTAATCCAAGGAAACTTCTGACTTCTTATTCTTTTATTTAAACTGCCTCCTGCTGACCTACACTGAAATATATGAACTCAGAAATGAACTCCACCCAACTCCACTGCACTGACCCCCAACTGACTCAAGTTTCTGTTCACTCTCTCTCCCTGTAAGAGTTGGGCATATCCTACCTCAGACTCATTTTGTCAAATCCTTCTCTGATTCATCACTTTGCCCCTCAATTAGATGTCATTGTTTTGAATTAAACCTGTGTACTAAGGTTGTGTCTGCATTCCAGCCAAATTATGTAGATTTAGAAGGTCTTTACATGTGATCCCTTGCCAAAACAGCCACTTTGTCAGATTAAAATTCCTCTACAGCTCTTTACAGGTAAGATTTACGTTGTCATATCTTTATGTGATTGGTAGAATAAGGCTTTCTTTAGTATGTTCATAGTATATTTCCCATAATAATTTATTAGTTGGCATAAATTTATATCACTTAGAAATTAATAAATCATCATTTTATTTTATGTCACTGATATTTTGTTGACATCTCTGAATTTAAAATTAAAGAAAGTAAACACAATATTTGAGTCATAGTGCTTTTATTAAAAGACATTACCCTTTATCTGGCCATTGGGTTATCCATTTTTTTGGCTCCATAACGGGACCAAATATTTTACTCTGTGAATTCAACTAAAGCAAAAAGATAGAAATGTGCTCTCTACCATCAGCTTGTTTAGTGAAGTACATGGTAAATGAAGTAAATGGTAGTGCAGTAGCTGCAACTGATTAAATATTTAAAATACTGTCAGAAAACATTCAGGAAAAATACTATAATGATCACCCACAACCACACAAACAATGCTGATTTCCCAAGAATAAAAACAACCTGTTGATGCTTAGAATTGTTAGTAGCAATGTTACTGTTGGTAGTAAAAGTTTCTCTTAAGTGTAAGAATTTTTGAGCAGGAGATATGTACTCTACTTTTCCATGTGATCATGAAAGATAAAATTTAAGTGGCCATTTTTACAGTTTTAATACAAATATTCTTAAATTAACAAAAAAGCAATCTTAAGTTTTGTTTAATTTAAAAATATACACCAAAGATACATTACTCTCATAATTAATGCATGACAATTTTAATTTCTAAATGGAAATATTTTATCTGAACATAATATTATCTCAATATAATATCTGTCAATAGAATTGACTTCTTTCTAGGAATTGGTGTAAATATCTAGTGGTTTTTGTGTATTTGCTTTTGTTTTTGTTTTTTCAAGACTGCAAGGATATCTTGACATAAATTTACCTCATACATTTCATAATAGTTATTTACAAATACATTTTACTCTATTTTTACAAAGCTTCTGAACAAACTGCAATGAGCTAATTTTAACAGTTCTCTGGTGATATGCAACTTTCTATGTTTTCTCTTTTCTCCTGACTAAAATCACACGGGATGCCTCTAAAGTTTTGAAAATTGGTGACTGTAGTTGTTTCTCCTCCTTAGAAATATTTTTACTACTTTGTCGTATCAAACAAATTAAAAAATGTGATATTTACCTATGGTTTTTAGAATTTTTGTGAGTAAAGTTATATACTTTCCTAAACGTGGAATACATTTTTAAAAACAGCACAGAAACTGAAGCCTTGAGACTCATAAATTAATTATGGGACAGGCATCTAAATTTATACATATAGGATCATCTAGTTGGTGATATCATCAGTATCATAACCTTTTTGTAATTTTTATAATACAGATGGCTGTATTCATAACTGTGGTGGGGCTAAAGAGATACTATGGACAAGTCATTTCACTTAATAACTTAGCTAAAGAGCAGGATCAAAAAGGCAAATCTTGGACTTCTCAATTCTCCAGTCTCTTTTAAAAAAGAGCAGCCACTTACTGTACTTTAACTGCAGATAAAACACTTGCATTTACTGAATAGCTAATACAAAGAAATTTTTGAAATTTGTTCAAATTTTCTGATTCTGTATAAACAACTTATATCTATCTACATTTATTAGTTTACTGGCATTTTAAAGTGAGCCAGTATGGTAAAGTAGACTTCACCATACATGCATTAATATCAAAGGGAACTGACACTGGCTTCAAGTAAGTAGCAAATTAGAAATAAATGGTGTAGTAGTCAAGCCAAACACTAACAGTATGGCCTCTAATGGACACCAGAATGGAAACAAAGAGGACTTTCCAGGAAGAATTCATTGTGGGGATAGTCAGGGGCTGTGATCTGTGGTACAGGACTTGAACAAGGAAGACATGGGTTTAGTAAACAGTGTACAATTTGTAAACACTAAAATTTGATTTGTGCCCTTCTCAGTAAAATGAAATACATAGAGTAACAATGTGAATCACATGCCGAGAAGTCTGGGTGGCAAAAGACCAATTAGCTAACAATCAGGTTTCAAGTCAGGATGGAATCGGGCTAGTCTTGGTTGCTCAGTCCGAATTCCTGCATGAAGACTGTTTAGTGAAATCATTAGGATGAAGACACCCAGAGCCCTCCATGCCTCCATGGCCATTACAGTGTATAAGTATGTGGTAAAAAGATGAGAGAAAAAGAGAAATGGAAGGGTTTGAGCACTATGAAGAGAGGTGAAACTGTAGCGTCAAGTGTAGTAAGGAACAGCCTGATGTAAGTAGCCTATGCTGCCACCAAAGGCCGTGGTGATATCCCAGCCCTCACTATTACAGAGTGTTCTTGTGGTATGAGAGGTATAAGTGGACATTTATGGCTCATTGAACCACCAAGGGACCTGCAGACATCCTACAATATGGTCTTTGCTGACACCTGAGACCATATTGATGTCCAAGACCAGCACAGATCTGGTCCTACACTACATCTGGGCAAACAGTGGGAGCTATCTCTTGCGCAGGTACAGAAAATTTGGCATGGTGACCAGCTCAACTACCTCATAGACCCAGATTCAGGGATTTGAGTTGTCCCACCTCAACATCTACTTCATCTCTGAACTGCTAGAGCAGGAAAAGGGGTCAGTCCTGCAGAACCAAATCTTATAATCTATCAAAGTGTTTGTCCAGGAAAGAGAATTATAATAAAGAAAATTGTTCCATTTATCTCATGAGACAAGACATGGCATGTTCTTCAGAGCACATATTTAATCAAATATGCATAGTAAGTCCATATGAACAAACACTCTACAATCCATTAAGTTACTGAAAATCACTACCAAATTTATGTTTAAATCTGCACTGCATGTTAGTTAAATAGCAAGTTGGAATATTCTTAGCAATCAAAATTATTTGTTTTAATTTATCATTTACAAATGATTTATTTGGTTCTAGCACCTAATAAAATCATATATTTTATATATTACTATTAATATAAATATATTATATATGTATAGATAAATAAATATAAATACTAATAGAAATAAACAATATATAGAAATATAGTTAATGCTATTTACATTAATAAAGTTTAATATATAATGCTAGCAACTTATTAAATATTACTGATATCTACTATTATAACTTGATATTAATATGTATTATATATATAATTATATAAAATAAATTTTACACATCTTATACAAGTTCAAATAAATGTGTTTTATATATTTTTTATTATTTATTGAGTAAATTTTAATCATTATACTTCAATTATATTCTTCCTCTCTCCCAATTTCTTTCTGAGCCTCTCCATACTTTTAACCATTCAACAGTATGCTTTTTACTCTATAAAACAAGCAAGCAAACAAAAACAAAACAAAACAAAACAAAAAACAAAACACACAAAAAAACACACAAAAACATAAAAATCAGAAATAAAAATTAAGAGACAAAAGACCAATAAGAAAAGAATACTTAAACAATAGCATAGGTGGCTTAAAAAAAAGTCAACAATTAATTTTATTTTGTGTTGGTCAACTACTTCTAGGCATGGAGCCTGCCTTGAAGTGTAGTTAATATACTTAGTGAGATTACACTTGGAGAAAACAGATTTTTCCATTGCCAACTGGTATCAGATAGTTTCTGGATACAGAGTGGGAGACTGTGCCCACTTCCTCTCTCAATGGCAGGACCCCTATTTCACTTGAACCTGTGCAAATACATGAACCTGAGTTTAGGTCTGATACTAATGAAGAGAATCCAAAGCAAGTTGAATGGAGTCTGGAGTGTTATGGAGAGACAACAGGGAAACTAGAAGATTAAATAAATTTGGGAAGGAAGAGAAGAGTAAAGGGAAGAGTATAGGGAAGCATCACTACCACTAAAGGCCACTTGTAAAGCTATTTGGAAACTTACCAGTAAGTATTGAAGCTTCCTAATATATACATATAAAAAAGAAATCTAAATGGAGCCATCAAGTAATAGAGGAAATATGATCCAGCTATGTATCTCATGCCATGAACAAACTCTTCAGTGCCAGGAATGGGTTATAGTATGTTGAATTGTCAGACAAATGGGTCTCATGTAAACATCCGAACGTCACAAGCAGTTATCAAGGCTACTTGACACTCTCTATAATATAATGGAACCCCTATTGCTGGAGACAACATTTATATTTGTCATTAAACATAGAGAAGTAAATCTGGTACCTACTTAGAAGCATCACTCCTATTGAAAAGTATTCTGCACACTACCTGAGGAGAAAGGTAATCACCAGTATCTTCCAGCTACAATCCCCGTGACTTACAACAGTGGGCTGTATGCAAGATATACTGGTGAAGAACTAACACAAATATTATGGGAGTAACCAACCACTTTCTGATTGGATATAAGGGGCACTCCATGAAATGAACCCCATAGTTAACCCTGTTAAAGTAACTAAGAATATGAGACTGGATAGGCCATAGGCCTAAGTGAAAACTTAATAATATTATTCTACTAAAGGAACATAGCAATAAGATAAGTACAAGTGACAAACTGCTATCGATTAATGTTTTCTGTTTTAATATAATTTCTTTAGACAACAGATTGAGAAACCTTGTTCAAGATTATTTACCTGTATCTCCTAATAATACATTTGTGAAATAGCTATGCTTTGCAAAATTTAATCACAGTGCTAAGTCATGACCGTATTGATGCTCATAAGAAATCATGTCCAAAATCTCAGAGACTGAAACTCATTGAACTTATCACTCAGGTTACAACCCTCTGCTAATCAAGGGGCCTCTCTTTGATGATTTTCCTTTAAAAGTGAACAAGAGAACTGAAGTGTAGCCCCCTTATTTCCTCTGGTTTTCCACCTTTTACTTATTTTATTGTAATTTGTTTTCTTCAATACTGGGAATTGAGCCCAGAGTCTTACACTTGATGAGCAAACATTTTACACAGACCTATATATGAAGCCCCACATTCTTTTTTTAAAACTTCAAAGATAAGGGGGAATGATCTTTATGCTCCAGAAATTGTGATGGTGGTAGACAACATTTACTATGGCATGCACCATACATATTTACATAACAAGAGAAGGGGGAAGGATAGCAGTGAACATTGGGCATCCTTTGCTACTTCCACTATTTGTATTCGAGTGCCAGCTATAACCATTCATTTAGTCAAAAAGTGTATACTAAATGTCTACTATGTGGTAGGCAGTAGTCTGAGCAGCAGAATGTGTTTGTAAACATGAGGAGAAGCCCATGAATAAGAAAATACTTCTTCAAAAGGCTCATCATTTTCATCTGCAAAGCAGTATTTGAAGAGAGCTTTTACATATCTGTCATTGTGGTCAAAACACAGCTTCTTAACTTCAATTTGGATCGTAGACCTAAAAGAAAGATGGTTGGAATTAAATGAATACATAATAAATGGCTAAATTTATCTTAAAAAAATCTCTATTACATTTTGCATGTCTTCATTTTTCTAAAATGTTAAACAAATAGAAAAGTCACAGAGATAAAATAAGCAAATATAGAGTGATTTACATTTTTACTCATTGCTTAATATTTTTATTTTTTCACAAGAATTATGTTCTTTAAAAATATCAAAATCCAGAATGTGGTTTACACACCTCTTGTCACATTAAAATGCTACACATATATTTGTTTATATCCATATCCAATAGGAAATCATTGTGTATATTTTAAAAGCATACCTCAAAAGACAGTACTTATTGTCTCCATTGTATTTATTAGCAATTAATAAATATTTGTTGATTTGCTAAAAACCATGAAGAATAGTCCACTACTTATGTATATGTGTTTAAAATGTATTGATTTATAATTTATAAACTAAATTCTCAATGTAAAGAATGTGTGACAACAGCAGTTGTCATTTAAAGTTTATTTTGAATCAACAATTACTAGAGTCATGGGGAAAGACTGGGTGGGAATTGAAGGTAACATACAATAGAGAGAAAAGAGGCAGGATGTATGAAGTGGAAGAATATGAGTGAGGTTGTTCTATACAAATCAACTGGACCCATTGCTGGCTGGGTCTGAGCAGTAAGAAATCCACAGGTAGGGAGTATGTGGTGAATATCATGTAGAAACTGAAAACCTGACGTGGTTGATAGCCAATAATAAAGTTGAGACTAAATTTCTAGTACCACAAGAATATAAATTTGGCTACAATATAAGTCTGGAAATTTCCTTTGTATTGCCCAGACTCTTCAGAAACCAAAACAATCAGCCTGAAACTCAAACTTAAACTAAGACTCTAAGCAAAGAAACCATGGGACCACAATTTCTGACCCATGGTTACTAAAAAAAAAAAGACTGTGATCTAAAGTCAATATGTTTTTGGTAAGGTTTTTCAATAAAAATCAAAATAATGTATGTCTGAAGAATGATCACACAGTGAATGAACTCATACAGCTCCCTCCAAGAAATAAATCAAGAAATAAAATCTACTCCAAATACTGTTTCTCACTCTTTAAATGTAAATATGATTTTTTAAAAAAATTTAATAATATACTAATTTTGCTTATTTTTAACATGTACAACAGTAGAATCATGGGCTTATGCTATGTTGGATCTGGCTCTGTCATTGATGTTTTAAAGATAAAATATCAATGACTATGTGTGTAGTTCTACTGATACTTTATAATAAGAATTTATAGTGTGATTAGGTCATTACCTTGTCTTTAATTTTATCTTACTCTTAAAATGCATTCAACTTTTGTGCTTCGTATTAGATTATAAGAATAGTACATATCAGAGGTGTCAGGTCTAAGAGAATTAAATCAATACTTTTATAGAGGTAGCATCTTACTTTAGAGACTATTGGACTTGTTTCTTTTAAAGAGAATGAAGAAAGTTACAGACTGGATTCTTCTTTGAGAAACATAGCATTGTTTCTTGTACATGTCCTGTATCTCAAAGTCTTCTCTGTTGTATGTATGGGTAGGCAGAGAAGGTGTCTAAAGATGAAGATCAAGAAGAAGATGATATCAGAAGCATCCAGGATATTGATGTCTTCTATGATATAGAAAGCATAAATAAATGTTAGAGTTGCTTTAAAAATAATTTTAAAACTGTAAAAATATAGGAGCAAGATCAAAACTTCCTGTTAAAAGTATTGGATAGATCAGGAATTCAAGGCCCATACCTAAACATGATAAAAGCAATATATAGCAAACAAACAGCCAATATCAAATTAAATGGAGAGATACTTGAAGCAATCCCACTAAAATCAGGGATAAGACAAAGATGCCCACTCTCCCCATATCTACTCAATATAGTACTCAAAGTTCTAACTAGAACAATAAGACAATAAAAGGAGACCAAGAGGATACGAATTAGCAAAGAAGAAGTCAAGGTATCACTGTTTGCAGATGATATGATAGTATACGTAAGCGACTACAAAATTTCTACCAGAGAACTTCTACAGCTGATAAACAACTTCAGCAAAGTGGCTATATATAAAGTTAATTCTAGCAAATCAGTAGCCTTCCTTTATACAAATGATAAACAGGCTGAGAAAGAAAACAGGGAAACAACTCCCTTCATAATAGAAACAAATAATATAAAATATCTTGGGGTAACTCTAACTAAACAAGTGAAAGATGTTTATAACAAGAACTTCAAGTTTCTCATGAATGAAATCGAAGAAAACTTCAGAAAATGGAGAATATCCATGCTCATGAACTGGTACGATTAATATGGCAAAAATGGCCATCCTACCAATTGCAATCTATAGTTTCAATGCAATCCCCAACAAAATTCCAATACAATTCTTATTTATTTGCTTTTTAATTAACTAATTAAAAATATCATTTTTAATACTATTTAAATTATAATCCTGGTCCACCTTTCTACTGTTCCACATCCCATACCTCCTTTCTGTCTCCCTGTCTCCACAAGGATGTCTCCACCCCCCAACCCCACTCCACGAGACCTCTAAACTCCCTGGGGACTCCAGTCTCTTGAGGGTTAGGTACATCCTATCTGACTAAACCCAGCCACAGCAGTTCTCCACTACATATGTGCTGGGGGCCCCATATCAGCTAGCATATGCTGCCTGGTAGTTGTTCCAGTATCTGAGAGCTCTCCTAGGTTCAAGTTAATTGATACTACTGGTCCTCTCACATGGCCACCCTCCTCTCCAGTCTCTTCCAACTTTTCCCTAATTCAACCACAGGAGCCAGCAGCTTCTGTCCATTTGTTGGGTACAAATATCTGCATCTGACTCTTTCAGCTGCTTGTTGGGTCTTTCAGAGGGCAGTCATGATAAGTTTTTATTTGTGAGGGCAGCCATGTGTATAAACATACCACAGCATCAGTAACAGTGCCAGGCCTTGGAGCCTCCCCTTTATTTGGGTCCCAATATAGGCTGGTCACTGGGCCTCCTTTCCCTCAGTCTCTTCTCCATTTTTGTCCCTGTAGTTCCTTTAGGCAAGAACAATTCTGGATCAGAGTTTTTGTTTGTTTGTTTGTTTGTTTGTTTTGTTTTTTGTTTGTTTTGTTTTGGAGTGGATATTTTCTTTATTTACATTTCAAATGTTTTCCCCTTTCTAGGTCTCTCCTTCAGAAACCCACTATCCCATCCACCCACCTGCCTCTATGAGGGTGCTCCCGCCCCCACACACCCACCTGGCATTCCCCTACACTGGGGCATCGAACATCCTCAGGCCCAAGGGCCTCTCCTCCCACTGATGTCCAACAAGGCCATCCTCTGCCACATATGCAGCCTGAGCCATGGGTCGCTCCATGTGTATCCTTTGGTTGGTGGTCCAGTCCCTGGAAGCTCTGCAGGGTCTGGCCTGTTGAGCCTTTTGTTCCCTCCATGGGGCTGAAAACCCCCTCAGCTCCTTCAAGCCTTCTCCAAATCCTCCATCAGAAACCCATGAGCTCAGACCAATGGTTGGCTGCAAGCTGTATTTGTCAGGCTCTGGCAGAGTTTTTGATTGTGGCATGACAACCCCATACCTCCACTTGATGCCTCCACTTGTGGAAGTGGACTCCACAAATTTCCTCATCCCACTGTTGGACATTCCATCAAAGGTCCCTTATTTTAAGTCCTGTCTCACCTCCTAGGTCCTCTGGTACATTCTAGAGGTTCTCCCCACCTCCTACCAGGCAGTGTGCACTGGCACATGTAGAGTGGAGGACTGTCTGACCGGGCCTAGTTAGAAGAGGACACACTCACCTAGCCCTCCAAATAATTAGGTTCCTAGGAACTGAAGAGATCTGGTGGGGTGGGGGTAGGGTGGGGTGGGGACATCCTCTTGGGGACAGAGGAGGAGGAATGTTATGGGAAGCTGTCTGAGGGGGAACTGGCAAGGGGACGACGGCTGGACTGTGAAAAAAAAGATTAAATAATAATATTAATAATAATAACAACAGAAACAACAACTTCTGTGGGAATCGACATCCCTAACCTCAAGCTATACTACAGAGTAATAGTGATAAAAACTGCATGGTATTTTGCGCAGAAACAGACAGGTTGATCAATTGAAGTCCCAAAAATAAAAGCACACACTTATGAACACTTGATCTTTGACAAAGACTCCAAAAATATACAATGGAAAAAAGAAAGCATGTTCAATAAATGGTGCTGGTCTAATTGGCAGTCGGTAGGTAGAAAAAAGAAAATAGATCCATATTTGTCACCTTGCACAAAATTCAAGTCCAAGTGGATTAAGGACCTCAGCATAAAAGCAGATACACTGAATCTAATAGAAGAGAGAGTGAGAAAGAGCCTTGAACTCATTAGCACAAGGGGAAATTTCCTAAACAGAATTCCAATGGCTCAGGCTCTAAGATCAAGAATTGATAAATGGAACCTCATGAAGCTGAAAAGCTTCTGTAAGGCAAAAGGCACAGTCAATAGGAAAATTCTGCAATCTAAAGATTGGGAAGAAATCTTTACTAACCACACATCTGATAGGGAGCTAATATCCAAAATATATAAAGAAATCAAGAAGTTAACCTCCAAAAAACCTAAACAACCCAATCAAAAAAAGGGGTATAGAACTAAACAAAGAATTTACAACAGAGGAATCTCGAATGGTCTAGAAGCACTTAAAGAAATGTTCAAAATCCTTAGTGATCAGGGAAATGCAAATCAAAAGAACCCTGAAATTCTACTTTACACTCAGAATGGCTGAGTTCAAAAAGTCAGTTGATAGCACATGGTTGTGAGGATGTGGAGAAAGAGGAACACTCCTCCATTGCTGATAGGATTGCAAACTGGTATAACATCTCTGGAAATCAATCTGGAGGTTTTTCAGGAAATTGGAAATAGACCTACCTGAAGCCCCAGCTATACCACTCTTGGGCATGTACCAAAGAGTTGCCTCATGAGGACATGGGAGCACATGCTGCACTATATTCATAGAGGCCTTATTTAAGATGGCCAGAAGCTAGAAACAACACAGATTTCCCACACCAGAAGAATGTATACAGAAAATGTGGTTCATTTACACAATGGAATACTATTCAGCTATTGAGAATGAGGACATCATAAGCTTTGCAAGTAAATGGATGGAATTAGAAAATGTCATCTTCATTGAAATAACTGAGACCTAAAAGGACAGTCATGGCATGTATTCACTAATAAGTGGATATTAGCCAAAAACGTACAGAATACCCAGGATGCAACCCACAGAATTCAAGAAGTTTAACAAGCTGAATGGCCCAAGTTAGGATGCTTCAATCCCACTTGGGAAGGAGAAGAAAGCAATCATGGGCTGGGGTGTGTGTGTGGGGGGTAAGCGGTAAAGGGAGGGAGGGACATGTGTGGGAAAGGGAACAGGGAAGGGAAAAGGGAAACATGATCAGGTATTCAGTGTGTGTGTGTGGAGGGGTGAAGCCCTGAAAGTCAGCAGAATGAATGGAAATAGGCAACCTTGGGATGTAGGAGGTGGGGGAACCCTCTAGAATGTACTAGAGACTTGGGCAGTGAGAGACTCTCAGAACTCAAAGGGAGAGACCTTAGATGAATTTCACAACAGTGGGGAGAGTGAACTTGTAGAGTCTACCTCCAGTTGAAAGACAAGGCAGCAAGTGCAGGAATTGGGTTGCCATCCCACAGTCAATAACTCTGACCCAGAATTGTTGCTGTCTAAGAGAACTGCAGGGACAAACATGGAGAAGAGACTGAAGGAAAGGAGGTCCAGTGACTGGATCAAATTTGGATTCAGCTCAAGGGGAGGCACCAAGGCCTGACAGTTTTACTGATGTGTTTGCAGACAGGAGTCTAGCATGGCTGTTCTGTGAGAGGCCCAACAACCAGCTGACTGAGACAGATGCAGATACTTAACACCCAACCAATGAACAGAAATTGTTGAATTAGGGAAAGGCTGGAAAAAGTTGTGGGGAATGGTGAACAACCCCATAGGAAGACCAGCAGTTTCAACTAACCTGGACCCCTGAGATCTCTCAGACACTGAACCACAACCAAGCAGCATACACTAGCTGATTTGAGGCCCCCAACACATATACAGCAGAGGACTGTCTGGTCTGGCCTCAGTGAGAGAAGAAGCACCTAAGCCTTAAGGGATGTGAGACTCCAGGGGGTGGAGAGTCCTGGCTGGTTGTTGGGGTGGGACATCCTCTTGGGGATGGGGGAGGAAGCATGAGATAAGGAAGTGTTGGAGGGCATATCTGGAGGGGCATATGGACTGGGCTCTCTCTCTCTCTCTCTCTCTCTCTCATTCAACCTGAGGTAATAAGATGGTTTCATTGACAGAAACCATACCTTCCAAATAACAGCATTATTAACATGTAGTTCCAAATATTTGTTGCTGAAAACCTGTCTTGTTCATTTTGGGATTCTTTAGAAGCATGTGTATTTGCATTCTATTCATTATATTCTGCTCATGAAATGCATGTACAGGGGTAAAACTACTATTTGAGAATTACTGAACTAAATTCTCCATTTAAAGAAGTGTGTCTGCTGTCTTTAAAGTTTATTTTGAATCCACAATTCCTAGAGTTGTGGAGAGAGACTAGGAAGGTGGAAGGAGGGCCTCTCCAGAATGCACACATATGAATATGTTACACTTAGCCATAGCCCTAACTGTATTTCAATTATTGTCTTCTACTTATCAAAACAAAATATATTGGGTGTAGTTCTGTTTCTTAGAAACCCACTGAGAAATTATTAAATTCTTTTATGTTATCAGTATTCTAACTTTGGTTAGAAAGGATATCGATGACGAATTTTGAAAGAAAATCTTGCACCAGTTAAGTGTTAAATCCACAGGGTGGGCCAGATCACTGCCTACTGTTTCTTCTTGGATTTATTCCAGGTAATATTTTCACATTTTAATGATTTTGGATTTGACTAGCTTAAATAATTAGAAGCTGGAGCCAGTACTGCAAAATTATTTTTCCAAAATGAACAATGTGAACCTGTCATCTTCAAGAAAGCACATTTGTAGTTATGACATACTCAGTTTTGGTAGTTACATAATAAGCTGATTCTTTGAATTCTGCTAAAGATTTTAACACCAAACTTCATGTGCCTAGTGTCAGACACCAGGAATCACTTGTGCCTTCTGAACAAACCTAAAATAATGAAAGTTTACAAGAAATATAAGATGTTTCCACTGTGCTGTTTCCCCACGTGCCATTCTTTTCTGACAAGGGTAAACACAGCCCCACATGACTTGCAGCTGTTAATTTCTTTATGAAGGAATAACATTTTAATAAGGCCCACAATTTTATCATCTGAGGTTTCTATTTTGTTTTAGGTATTCATATACAAGCCCTTAAAATCCCTTATTGGGAAATGTGTATAAAGGAAGTATGAATACCACTTCTACATCAAGATTGATACTTGTAAAACCAGCCTGGCTTCCTTTTGCCTTCTGCATGTTCTTCTACATACTGATTTAAATATTAGGCAAGGGGCTACATGTACCTTTAAGATTCCGTGCAATTCTTTAAACATTGAAATTAAATGCAATAATAATTTTGGCTTTAAAGCAACACAGCCTTTAGAGCAAATGTGATGCATTATACTGACATAACAAATGTGGACATTAATTAAAGAGCAGCAGAATCCAGCAGAGAAGTTTGCCCTCCATCTGCTTGACCTGAGGTAATAACAATGTTCCATTAACCCAAACTGACAGATTTTCTAGGGTTTGTCTCCGTCTCTGATGTTGGTGCTCCTGGTATGAATCACCATATGTGTTACATCATTCAGAGCATGCCACGCAGAAGGAAACCAATTGTTTATGTATCCCACTTTTTTTTTTGTTTTCTTTTTCATTCCATTCCTTGTGACATCTGCTATAGGTAGTCATCCATACCTTTCCCTAGCTCCATGCCAATGAGCTTTCCAGCCATAGCACCAAGTTGCACTGTGGCCTCAGGTTTGGACCACTATTTGCTCAAAGACAGTCCCATAAACCACGTAATGTCACAGAGCAAAGAACCATACAGGAAAGTGCCTTTTGTATCATACTCCTCAGATTTATTCAAATAGGATTTGAAGGCAGAAATATGCTAGATCCAACATACAGGGAAAAAAAGAAAAAAACAAAGAAAGAAAGAAAGAGAAGGAGCATACAGATTTTTCTAAATAATAAATTAGTAGAATGGAGCAACTTGTCCCAGAATTAAAATTTAAATTTTTGATTGTGTTCACATCCACTATGCATTACTGTGAACTCAGGAGACTGTTTTCCTCTTCCATCTTATTACAGATCAAACATCAAACACTTTTTGCAAGAAGCATGCACCCAGGAGGCATTTTGCTTTGTCACAATACAGATTTCACAGTGTCTCTGATGGGAGAGCAGACTTGCCCGCAGCCTCGGAGAACAACAGGATGGTGATTTATTGTGCTGCTCTACCTCCTCCCCTGGAATTGTTGCCTCACTGCAGTAAGTAGCTTTCCCCCCAATTATCCAAGCTCCTCAATCCACAGAGCTTGACCTCCAGGACTTCAGAAAACACTAGTTGTTTGGAGTCATTAATCCAAGATTATAAGCACAGAGGAACACTCATGAGAAAAGGGTGAACTCATGGTTTCTGAAGAAAGACAATAACAGCGTTTCTTTAGAACACCTCCCCAGTGGGTGTGGGAGTTGGGTTGCATGACCATTTCTTCATTCCTTTTCCTGAAAGCACTTGTTTTCTCCCTCATCATTTCAAGTGCTGCTGTGATCTGGCTAGAGCTTCTTTGGGGCAGGCAACAGCCCCCACTGCTGTTGCAATGTCAGGATGGCTCCATTCTCCTCACAGCCTTTGCCTGGACAGCCGAATCTAGATGGTAGTAAGCTTAATGGGACAAAGAAAGAAACTGGGCGATTATACCAGCTGGAGGATTATATCAGCTAGTTTCCCTGATAGCCAATGTCAGAATTTAATTGTCAGTTGTGTACATCCCTGTCAAACAATGTTTTACTATTATATTGTAGAGAGTGACAAAGGTGTATCCTTGGCAGCTGAGTAAGTCCCAACTCTTAATCTCTATTTACATGAAATTTAGCCACAGTACTTTGATATGAGATATCTTCTTCAATGACCGATATTCCATGACCTTTCTCTCTTCTTGTGCTCTGCAGAGGCTCCTTTTAATTTATGGAGGAAAAAACCCTACATATAACAGACAGCTCTATGTTAGTCTATTTATAAGATACTGTATTAATTCAGAATCCATGTTTCATTGTTACCAAGGATCTGATGAAATCTTTCAAGGTCTTCTTGTAAGCCAAAGAGAAATTCTATCTTGAAGTTGCTTAATTTTGATACTATATTACATAGCAAATTAAAACATCCTCTTCATTGCAGAAATTGGCCCTAGAACAGAGAGAGCTTTGCACCCTAGAGGCTCAAGCTCTGCTATAAAGGTGAGCTAAATTATTCTTCCACGTACTTCAGTCTCAGCAGCTTTTGCTGCCTCCTTGTAAAGATTATATTCAACCCTCCTTAGCAAATGAAGAAAGGACTTAGCAATACTCTCTCATTCCCCTTCTTCCTGCAGATGGTGATAAATTCAGATTCAGACTCCATTAAACCTGAGTAGAGCAACCCAGCAGGTGGCTGTACTAATGGAAAATCCTGGCTTTGGAATAATGGGAATTACAACAGACAGCTCTTCTACGCCACAAAAAAGATGATGTATCCTTATTGACAGTGTCGCATTTGAGTCCAGAAGGCTGATCTGAGAGTTCTGTCCTGGCACAACGGAAGCTAAAAGCCCCCTGGGTGCTTTCTTGGCCACACCACTATAATTTTTGTCATCTGAACTTTCTATTACAGTTCATTTTACAAATCGCATATAAGTTGAAGAGCAAGAGTGGTGAGGGGAAAGAGAAGAGGGGGGACTTTATTTTGCCTACAGGCATACTTTTGTTCTTTTTCTTGCTTTAAAGGACAAATAAAGGTTGACACACCACAGTATTTCCAGCCAACTCAGTATTTTCGATGCTGACATACAAGCCCAAGTTATGTCAGTGAGTCTATACAAGTTCTTTTGAGGATGTTTCTTCTGTTTGGAATATGCAGGGATTGCCTAGGAGGTGTGATGCTTGATAATCCTTCATTGATATCTATTGTTCCTCCTTTTCCTTTTCTCTTCATTCCATCTTCGGTTTTAAATTACAAGAACTTATTTGACAACATGAGAGCCTTAGTATATTGATATGAGAAAGCATCTGGGTGTTCAAATATTTAGAACTAAGCCTCCAATTCTCTGAAAATATAACAAGGAGTTATGAAAATATTTCATTGTATTCACCATCTGCCAACACTTTAAAAAACATTATATTAAGACCAATAATTCTATTTACACTTTCTCAATATAGGATATTTCCTCTCAAGAACTGTTAGTACCTAACAAAACTTAACTGAGTCATTGACACATTCTTATAAACAATTTTGTGTTATAAATAAATGGGACATTTTCAAAAGACAAGTTGAAGTTTAAGACAGCCTCAAAGAATTAAGATTCAGTTTTAATATAAATTTTTATTGCATCATTAAGTTAGTCATGTCTCCATTTTGTAGTGTAGTGAGTGGGAGCTTTGTAGTGAACAATTCAGGAGATACAATGTCTTGGTACTTATCATGAGTTCAAAGTTTAACTTTATATTAACCCTTAAGTGGCTTTGCTGCTTTAAAGGTTTAAAGCAGTGGGTTGAAGGCTTCCGTTAAGAAGATGAACTCATTCAAAACAAGACCAATACACCATAACAGAAAGGACTTCAACTCTTCATAGTTTCTTTAATGGTTAAAATTATGAATTAACAGCTAAGTACTTTCAAGTAACAAATGGAAATGCCATTATGAGATGATATTATAAATAGACAGATTCTGTAAGTGAGTAAAGGTATCATGATATATTTGTTTAAAGATTTCAAGCTAGTCTTTCTTATAATATTCTGAATTGATGAACCACCTGAGATACCAGAGTTATAGAGTCAACTTCACCCGACATATAATCAGTGACTTTCACTACATGAGAAAACTGGTAACACAGCCAGAAAGCAACTCAGAGATAGTGCACTTATTCATAACTGAGAATATTAGGAAAATAAAGTACTAAATCATAACTGTAAAGTATTTTGCCTTTCTTTTAAGGTTAAAAAAAAAGTAACTCAAAAGAACAGATTGTTAGCACAGGAAGAGTAGGAGTAATCAACAACCAGCATAAGACTGAAATTATTAAAGCATTATACTTCCAAAATGTTATATTATTGTATTAACTTAGATACTGATGTCAAAGAAAGGTCTATTTATCACAAGAATCAGATTTATAAAACAAACTAGCCATGTTTTCCTTTGAAGAAGCAAACAATTTCATAATTAACACAAAATAATATTGATGATTTCATCAAAACAATTACAAAAAGAAAAATGAAAAGAATGAAAATCCAGACCTGATGATGCAGCAGAAAAAGTGAACTTGACTAGCAAACTCATTTTTTCAGCTATACTCTCAAAAGATCTTAGTTTTCATACCTCATCTGTGATATTTTCCGCTAAATAACAAATAAACAATGCAGGGGGCAAAACAGGATAACATTTTATTCTGTTCTGTGGAAACACTATTTGAAGATAGCTTTAGACCTCATAGGCAGAAAAGATCTGTGGTAAGATGGCCCCTGACACCTCACAGGCTTACAAGTATTTTGCACATGTTTCTGAAAAATGAGGAAGAAATCAGGGTTCCACAAGCCTAACATAGAGTTCTAATAATTTGCTTTAATGCTTCACAGCATGCAGAGAAATAACTCCATTCAAGATTATAATGATGGATATTATGTAGAGGCACAGGCTCACATATAGAGAAGGGGCATAATAGTTCCAAGGACTTCAAAAATATCTTTAGGAACCTTCTTGTGTTTAGCTGTATGAAAGCTTTCAGAACTTGTAACTTAGGGATTTGTTATCATAGGCACGACCTGATGTTATTATCTATTGGTAATACCATTAATGTTTAAACCATGCCTCCTCCTACCTTTGTTTTTCAGGTGATCAACCCATTATGAAGACCCTTAGGGTTATAGTCAGACAGACATCACCTCTTGGTAAAAGGAGGTAAATGTATATTCTAAGCAAATTGACCTAAAAAACAAACTGGTGTAGCCATTTTATTATCTGACAAAATAGAGTTCAAACCAAAACAAATCAAAAGATTGGAGAAGGACACTCCTTACTTATCAAAAGAAAATCCGTCAAAAGGACATGTAATTCTTAACATATATGCACCAAGCACAAGTGCATAAAGAGGCACTACTGGAGATGAGATCACTTATATATGCTCACACACTTACACAGAATGATTTCAATACCCCAGTTGTGCCAATAGAAAGTTTTTTCTACACAATAACTGAATAAATAAATGCTGGAGCTAACAGATGTTAGAAACCAAATGGACTTACAGATATTTACAGAAAATTTCACCAAAACAAAGAACATACAACATTCTCAGCATCTCATAGAACTGTCTCCAAAACTGACCATACATTTGAACACAAAGAAAGTCTCAACAAATACAAGACAATTAAAAAACAACCCATATTCTATCTGAGAATTACAGATTAAAACTAGATATCACCAAAAGAAACAACAGAAAGTTTACAGACCTATGGAAAGTGAAAACACACTATTGAGTTTAATATGAGTCATAGCAAATTATAAAACAAATAAAAAACATTCTAGAACTGAATGAAAATGAAAATACAACATACCCATACTTACTGGACACAGAAAAAGTTCTAAGCACCAAATTCTAACCACTATGTGCCAATTAAAAAGAGTGGAGAGATCTGATACTAGTAACTTAGAAGCATACTTGAAACTTTTGACTAAAAGAAGGAAATCACACCCAAAAGATGTAGGTGGAAAGAACTCTAACCAAGCAAGTGAAAGACCTGTATGAAAATAGCACCAAGTCTTTGAAGAAAGAAACTGAAGTAGATATCAGAAGATGAAAAGATCTCCTGTGCTCATGGATTGGTAGGATTAACATAGTGAAAATACCATCCTATCAAAACCATTATCAATGCAGATTCAATCCAGTTCCCATCAAAAATCCAACAAAATTCTATATAGACCTTGAAAGAGCAATTCTCAACTTCATAAGGAAAAACCCAGAATAATTAGAACAATCCTGTGAAATAAAAGAATTTCTCAAAGTATCACATCCCTGATATCAAGGTGTACTACATAATAACAGTAATAAAATCCCCACAGTATTGGCATAAAAACAACAGGTTGATTAATAGAAAGGAATAGAAGACCCAGAAATAAATTCAAATACCTATGGATACTTCATTTTTGACAAATGAGCCAAAATCATACAATGGAAAAAGAAATCATCTTCAACCAGTGGTGTACATCTAACTGGACTTCTGCATACAAAAGAATTCAAATAGATCACTATTTATCACCCTGCACAAAACTCAAGTCCAAATGGATCAAAGATCTCAACATAAAGCCAAATACACCAAATCTAATAGAAAAGAAAGTGGCCAACTGCCATGAACACAATGGCACAAGAAACAACTCTGTGAACAGAACACCAACAGCACAGGTAACAAGATCAACAATTAATAAGCAACACCCCATAAAACTGAAATAATTCTGTAAGGCAAAGGTCACCATCAATAGGACAAACCAGCAGGTGCAAAATGGTAAAAGATCTTCATCAACCTTATATTTTACAGAGGGCTTATATCCAAAATATATAAAGAATGCAAGAAATTAGACACAAACAAACCAAATTACCCAATCCAAAAATGGAATATAAAGCTAAACAGTCAACTCTCAACAGAGAAATTTTAAATGGCTGAGAAGCATTTAAAACTGGTACAGCTATACAACTCTTGGGCATATATCCAAATGGTGTTCCACCATGCCACAGTAGCATGTGCTCCACTATGTTTATAGTGGCCTTATCTGTGATAGCCAAAAGCTGGGAACAACTCAGATGTCCCACAACAGAAGAATGGATACAGAAAATGTGGTTCATTTACACAGTGGAATACTATTCCACTATTAAGAATGAGGACATCCTGAGTTTTGTAGGCAAATGGAGGGAACTAGAAAATATCATCCTGAGTGAAGTAACTCAGACCCAAAAGGACATGCATGGTATGTACTCACTAATAAGTGGATATTAGTCAAAAAAATGTACAGAATATCTAGGACACAATCCACAGAACTCGATAAGGTTGTTAAAAGGCAGAAGGGTCCATGTGGGGATGCTTCAATCTTACTTGGAAGGGAGAAGAAAGCAATCATGGGAGGCAGAGGGAGGGAAGAACTTGGATGGGAGAGAGGAGGGTGAAGGAGAATATGATCAGGTATGGGAATGGGGAAACAAGAGAGAAGCCAGGAGAGGCAGCAGAATGAATGGAAATACATAACCTTGGGGTGTTGAAGGTGGTTGGACCATCTACAAAGTGCAAAAGGCTTGAGAAGTGAGAGACCTTCAGGACTCAAAGAGAGGGACCTTTGCAGTTGAAGCAAGGGCAGATTTTTGCTTGGTTGCTAGCTTGCCATATTTGAAGCAAACTCCATAAGGTGGTTTTTCAATGCTCATCATCTTCTTTGAAGTAGAATAGGGAAGGTGCCCTGCAAGCAAGATATCTGTTTCATAGTCCAAAAGGCCTTTTGTTAATAAAAGATG
>JADRCH010000081.1:6921753-6978995 GCA_019843965.1 Rhynchomys soricoides | reverse complement strand
GTTTATTTCTATTTACTATCTCTTTAACTTAGTAAACATATTTCTATAGTTAAATAAGCTAGTATCTAATATTACCATAAGTTTGCTTGACTGACTACTAACATGCATTTCTTAATTATCCTAAAGTTTTCAATAGCAGTTTTAAAAAAGACTAGAGTTCACATTGAAGCTTAAAATGATTTGCATAGCTATAATATTTTAAATAAGAGTTTAAACATGCACATAGACACAAACACACACAATATATAAAATGCAATAACAAAATAAAATCTTAAATTTGTATCAATATACAAAGTTTATATCAACATTAAAATATTTGACTTGTTAATGCTCATTGGTCTAACAGTAGATTCACTAATCTACCTTTTATTTTACCATTCCTATATCCCCCTTTTTTCTTTTCGTCCATTCTCCCTTTTCCCCTTAACATTAGATAAGAGAGAAAGAAGGATAGAAGAAAGAAAAAAAGACAGAAAGAAATCCCTGAATCTAACTTCTGTTAGTTTGTTTCCTCCCAGATCAAGACCATTAACAACTTGTGACCAAACCCCCTAAAATGACAACATATATCCATTACCCACCAAACAACCAAAAACCACCCAAGCCATTTTTTTGGGGAATGGAGGCATCACATCATACTCTTAAAATTCCTTCCTGCTTTCTGGGAATGATTTCTCTTTTGTACATCTGTGTGATGTAAAAGTGGTAGGCTTATCTGAAGTCCTGACTGGAATAGTCTGCAAGGCAGGATCAACTTGGGTCAGCCATTTTCAAGCTGTGTTGGAAGCACATTTTGATGAGGCAATTATTAATGTAGTCTGTGGTTGAATTAAGCAAGATGCTGTAATAAATATGTCTCAGCATCTCAGCATCCTTGAGGGTGAATCTTGTCAGGAAAACATTAATTTCATTGGTGTCTGGTTGCTTTATTCTGTGAACATACACATTTGTGAAGGTAATATACATTTCTGCATTGACATATGTGTCTTAGTTAAGGTTTACACTGCTATGAAGAGACACCATGACCCAGGCAACTCATATAAAGGACATTTAATTGGAGATGGGACAGTTTCTGATATTATAATTATGGCATGAAACATGGCAGTGTTCATGCAGGTATGGCACTGGAGGAGCTGAGAGTTCTACATCTTCATCTGACTGTAGCCAGGAGAAAACTGACTGTTCCATACTGGGCAGAGCTTCAAAGCATACCCCCAGAGTGACATACTTCTTCCAACAAGGCCACATCTCCTAACAGTACCATTATCTATGGGCCTAGCATATTTAAACCACCACACATTTATAAAATGTGCAATGAGCAAAATTCAGCAAAAGATGGTTCTCTGTTAAAGCAGGAAAGGTCTCTGTATTTCTTTTATAAGTTAGTTAGGACTATATAACCAAATTATAATATACATTTTTATACATGCCATTTGAAGGATGGTATAATAAGTCCTGAGGATTCTGCAGCTAGTAAGATTTATCTGGATTCTGCAGCTAGTAAGATTTATCTGCTATGCTTAGCTGAAGTCCTGGCTTGAAATATTTTCATGTCTCACCTACTTTCAAAGTTGTTCCCATGTACAGAGATCAGCAATACATATTACTTGGTTTGTTCTTCTTGATTTCTTTTTTACTGTCTGTAAACAAGATCTTCGGAGAATCTCCCCTGGTCAAATCTGATTTTTGTTCACTTTGAAGGAATATATATCTTTTCTTCTTTTGAAACAAAAACAAAACCTCTTCCCACCAAATCAACATTCCTTCTGTTTTGAAGTTATCGCATATTCATACTGAACTAATTCATCAGTCCTTTCTAAAATCCCATGCTTTTCAGCAGTTGTGCTGTCTCATTGGCACTTAAAATTTTTAAAGTCAATAAAGCATTATGTAAATTATCTTTGGGAAATATCATATTTCCTTACTGTTTTCTGAGCATTTTCTTTATAGTTTTACTGTATCTGTACAAGTTTTTTGTCCTGTAGAATTGTGATATATGCCAATAATATGTTCTATGCCATAATGTCTAAAATAATGTTGCATTCTAATGGATGATATTGAAGTATCAACAGCTTCAATTTATAAAGGCAGCTCCAAGATAGTGACCATCTCTAATTAATCTGCAATCTCAGAATCATTCACTTCAGAACTCAGGTAAGAAGACCCTTGGAATTCCGAACATACACCAACTATAAGATATACATATTTTAAATTTTCAAATTCTATAAAATGAAACACCTAAGCCATTATAAGACATTGTTCTAAGGTGACTTCCTTAAACAGATTTTTATTGGGCTGCAATTTTATTTCTTGATAACCCTGTGGATGTCTCTCATCTGGAAATACATTGTCTGCTGTAGCTATGAGTTCCAGGTTGGATTCTTCTAAAGGTTCTTTATTCTGATTTAATGAGTCTTTTAATATCTGATCTATGGCCATTGATCTAGCATTCCATCTTTTAGGCAGTGTAGGGCATGGGCTCCCTCTTGTGACATGGGCCTCAAAATAAACAACATATTGGTTGGCCACTCTATACGTTCTGTGCCACTATTCCCCCAACAAATCTTGTAGCAGAAGACATTATAGGTCAAACATTTTCTGGCTGGGTTGGTGTTCATGTTTCTCCTCCCATAGCATAAAGTGTATCTTCCTACTCCCAGGAGATTATAATATAGGAGTGAAGGCCTCATGCAGGCACCAGCTTAATCTGTCTATATCCAATGAGCTGTGTGTGGGTATTGGAGTCCCCACTGTAAGTTTTTGGAGAGCGACCCTCTGCCTATCATCAGCCTGTTTGTTTTCTAATCAGAGATAGAACTTGGATCAATTTGAATAGGAGGAGAAGTAGGGAAAAATTGGTAGTAATAGAGAGATAGGAAACTGTAGTCAGTATATATTATGTGAGAAGAGAAGCTATTTTTAATAAAAGATAAAAAAGGCAAACATTCAAAAACCTCACAGGATTTAAGCAGCTATATTCCAGGAAACTTGACAAAGATCAAATATATATTTCCATATACCATATGGAAAATGATTCACACACTGTCAAAGTGAAAGCCCAAGTACCTTTATTGTACAAGTTACTGTCTGTGTCTTCAAATCACATAGCTCTGTACTCTAGTATTTTTGTCAAAAAAAATGGGACAGAATACTTGAGAGGAAGCAAGAAAGTGAGCCAATAGCCTGAGTGTTCTAGCACTTATAGTTAAGTCCTTTTTGCCAAACTGTTGCTCAGAGTGAGGGCGGGTGTTCTCAATTGAACAAAAATGTGAAGGATCTGAGATAAAACACATGACTTCACAATCATGTATTAGCAGAACAAGACTAAACCCACAAAAATCCCAAAAACCCTTTTTCACATGAAATAAAAATATCTACTTTTCACTTATTACAAGCTGGCCTGGCTTCATCTCTGCCTTGCCATGCATGAAAATGAATGTCCAATCATGATCCATTTCCACATAACCCTATCAGAGCAAGAATTTTATTCCTTCAATTTTGTCAGGACAACTCAAGCTGTCTTCTAGAATACAGATCCATTCTGACACTGTTATTAAGAGAACCCAAGTTTTCTTAGGTTATACACTTTCCTTGTTGTAGCAAATCCTTAACAAGTATTATCTCAATTTCTGAAATATTTCTTTTAGTATCTTGTGGCATGCTATGGGATTGTTACAGATATTAAATCAGTTAATCAATCAGTTAAGAGCTTAAAATGTCTCTCAGGTAGAAAGTTTAGTATATTAATTTTTAATAATACCAAAATGTACCATGAATTGGATTTAATTTCATTTTAATATACTTGTTTACTAAATAAATTCATGGTTTCATTGGGCACTATTTGAATCTTAGACATGCCAAGTATGTGTATATCTAAATATGAAGATATTCCTACTTCATTACTTAAGTTAAATAAAAAGCAGGGGTTTTTAGATATAGTTTATGTGTTTGAGTGCTTTGTATAAAAGTCTCATACCTGATGGTGTCAGCAAAGGGCATTAGATCCCCTTAGAACTAGAATTATGGATGATTGTGAACCATCATGTTGGTGTTTGTCCACTGTAACAGCAACAAGTGCCCTGGATCAATGAGCCATCACATCAGCCCATCTAGAACTATTTAAAGTTCTCAAATATTCATTTCTTATACATTTTTATATTCTTTCTTAACTATTACACACATTGACTCTTCAGACATCCTTATATTTTGGTCTCTGTCACTTCATTGGTATAAGGCTAGTTTATGTAATAATCACCATGGACAGTTTGATGATTTCAAATATAACAAAATAAAAATTAAACATCAAAGGTTGTTATTATATAAATTGACCATTATGAGAGGGATTATCAAGAAGTGAAATTACATATAGCGGTGTTACAAAGCCAAGCAAGATACACCCTTCAGTGAGCAAAAATAAAAATAGACATAATCACAGTCAAATATGATTAATTCATTATCTATCATGAGCATTCCCAACATAGTAGGAGTTACCCTTCTTTCTATGCCAACATTATTCCATTTTTCTAGCAATTTTAATTTCATCCTTATGTCAAGTAGACTTTATACGACCCCAAATAGACATAGAGATAACAATGTTCTTGAGAAGATTTTGCATCTTCTTACAGTATCGGGCATAAATGTCATCTGGGTCTTAATACTATAGCACTAGTTTCCAATATAATCTTTATTCAATAATGTAACATTGATGTATTCATAAGCATCAGACAATCAAGGTGAATGTATCACTTTTTTGACTATGAAATAGTACTCTGTGTGAGAAACACAATTTATCAAGGCATTAACTTTTTACTATTTCTAATAATGTTTAAGAGATGATATCCACACAGGTGTTTTAATGTATTTTGTTTCATTCCTACTGGAGGAAAATCTCCTAGAATTGGCATTGAATGATCCAAGAAAATGTACACTCATAGATTTACATGGATATTGATAAATTCTCATCAGAAACATTGCTTGAATTATAAAAATTATTGTGGCTAACTTAATCTCTCTTTGATATTTTATTTTAACCCATCAACATTGCTCTCATCTTATTTAAATAGAAAAGAATGTGTCTTCTTACATAGGTGGAAGTTGCTTACCTAGGCTTTTTTCTTCTCAATTACAAGTTCCAATAATAAGAAATTCATTTTCTGTAGGTTATCTATATCTTTCCTCTTCACATGTGACCATCCATACCTATATCGTCACACACAGAGACAGAAATATACTTCTGTTCTTCCTTCTTTGTAATGTAACAACACACCAAATAGTTTTAACATTTGCCAATGGTAAAAAGATACAAACATTTACATTTTCAATAATAGATGTGTGCATAATGTTGAACATTTTAGATACTGCAACTTTTTGATAATTTTCTTATTTTACAATTAGTAAGAGTGAGAACAATCATTGCATCAGCTTGGAAATAATTATAACTGAAGCATTGTGTAAGTAGACATTTCTTTCTAATTTTACGAGGAAAAATATGCTGATCATTTTACGCAGATTCTAGGAAACACAGGAGTGAAATTATATTCACCATTTCAGCCTCATGTTTGAGTAATTCTATTGTGTTTAGATTAGATGGTACCTGGGAAGCATTTGTGTGCTGAGGCTTCTATAAAGTGTCAATTTTAAACAATTGTGCTAATTAAAATATGCTTAGTCACTCAAGTTTTGTATTTATATTATCTTATCTTGGTATTTGGGTATTCGCATCCTATTTTAATAGAATATGTCTTCTTAGATTGATAGAAATTGCTTATGCACTTTCTTCACAATCTTGAGCACCAATACTCTGTAATTTATTTTCTGTAGATTATCTACCTATACACCTGTCTCTTCACTTGTGTCCATCTATATCTGCAGGGACACACACAAAGACACAAACAGGCTTCTCTTCTTCAAATATAGATATATTTATAGTGTGTGTATGTTTCATATATATGCACATATATGTATATATATGTACATGTATAGTATGTATATATTGCATGTATTTATGTGTGTGTGTAATACAACACACACACACACACACACACATATATATATATATAACATCAATGTATACATTCTGGTCTTTTCTTGAACATTTTGATGGTACAATTATAGTACTATAATGTTTCTATCAGTACCATTTATTTTTAAAATTTGCTTGCCTTTTGAAACAATTTATTCTTTAGAACACCTTCAGACTATTTTATTTGGGAACAGAATAAGAACAAAATTGCTTGAGTATATTTTATTTAGAGAAAAAAAATATGTATATATATATGAATACTTATCTTTAACCTAATTTTGCATTATGGGTACATACATATTTGTATGTATGTTTTATTTCATCATTTAATTTTTAAGAATTGACACTTCTTTAAGCAAGCTAATATAACTTTATTTTTAATTGAATTACTTCATGATATTTAAGTTAGCAATTCAGATTTTTAAAAGTAAGATAGACATTTTATCACTGAATTTTGCTAGAAACATATTTTCTAGGTTAAAAACATAAAATACAAAAGAGCAGAAGAGAAAATATTATAACTTGGACATTAACAAAGTCAGAAACTTATATTCTACTTAACATATCTTTTCTAACAATCCACAGACAGGGAAGAATATTTACAATACATATATTTGAGAGAATATTTGTATAAAGACTGCGTTTTCAAAAATCTCAGAATTCAGAATTAAAACAATCCAATTCCTGAAATGGGAAAAGGATTTGAAAAGACATTTACAAAGAAATAGATGACAGACAACATGGTCACTGACTAGGGGAATGCAAATTGCAGCACTAGGATTCCAGTACATGGCTCCTGAAATGGCCAACAAGGATTCAGGGCACTGTGAATCTCGTTCATTGCTTACAGGAATCTAAAACAACAAAGAAAATTACAGTCATGTTGGAAAACAGCCTGACAGGTTGTGCTGTGCAACATTTATATGGTCCAAGATTCTTATTCTTCATCATTTATCTATAGAAATGAAAATACATACATACAAATGTGTGTATAGGTGTGGTGAAGGCACTTATATTCCTAGCTATTAAAACTCAGATACTCTATAAATAATTGCCATTTAATATTGAATGAATATGCAAAGTTCTTCCATGATTGGTTTATTGTTCATCAGTAAGAAGGAACTAATAAGCACAAATGAAGATAAAATTAAAATACTATGCCAGATTGAAAAATAAAAAAAAAGAGTCCCCCACAAATGGCCACAGCTATATATTATTGTATCATGCTATATGTGACACATGACAGAAATTAGGTGAGTAGGGACAGTAGATTGGTACTCGAGATTTATGAGGAAACATTTTAGAATGAGGGCATAAGGCATAATTTTTATGTGTACTGTAGTGATGTCTGCTATATCTCAATCCTCAGAGAACTGTACGTACTAATGAATGTAACTTAATGCATCCAAAACATGAGCTTGAAGAAGTTCCAGGTTTGAAACTTCAGTTAGGCTGAGAATTTGACTACAGAAGATACTGACTTGGCAACCTGAATCAATTTTTCTGATTTTGAGATCTTGGTGCATCTTTCTTCAGTCAAGTTGTACATACAAAAGATTTGGCCCAGATTCTCCTACTGGATGCTAGTTATTATGAAAAGGATGTTCATGATGACCATATCCTGCTTAACAAGAAGAGTGGGAAGTGTAAATTAGATAGAGGTGAGCTGTCCTGCAAAAACAGAACCTTCTCTAGGAGAAGCAGGAAAAGCCCATGCACCCGCAATTTATGATGCTAAGCTCAGCTTACCAAACAGATTCAAATAGAAAATTCTCACAGCATACAGGAGGTAATTTAAAAAGTTTCATTGCCAACACAGGAAAAAATATAAACTATAAATATATGTGTGTATCATATACAGTTTGTTAATTGAAGTGTGAATGCAGCAGAGAGAGATTATGAGTAATAGGTAGCTTAAGCCAAAATTAGATTAGTCGTATTCCTGC
Source organism: Rhynchomys soricoides (assembly GCA_019843965.1). Lineage (NCBI taxonomy): Eukaryota > Metazoa > Chordata > Mammalia > Rodentia > Muridae > Rhynchomys > Rhynchomys soricoides. The sequence continues at coordinate 6,971,027 of JADRCH010000081.1, read as the reverse complement.
TCTGCCAATATACCTCAAACTTAAATGGTACCACCGAAGCTGTTTCAGAGTTGAATGGCTCCAAAGCATTATCCTTGTGCCAAGTGTGCTGAAATCTAGTGGTACTTTACTCTACAACCAGAGAGGCAGTATCTTTCACGTGTTAACTATTTATGACATCACTTAAGCCATGCATAACTTTATATGAATGTATAAAAGCTAAATACACAATTTGTGAAGAAAATGATGACAGGAAGTTAGCAGTTTACAATGTGAAATACATTTTTTTGGCTAAAAAAAGTGGTTGAAGATGGTGTGGCTATTTAACAGTCATCCCCATTTGTCTCACAGAACTACTAACATAGAGACATTAGCCATTCTCTGTAGTCACAGAGACTATACTGGTTATGATGACTTTCACTTCCTGGTTGTATATCTGTTTCTCTAACATAGGTAAAGAACAATTAGGAGGTATTCTTCCTGTCCCAAATCTAATAACACAGAAAAATAAGGATTATTTTTTTATACAACTTTGTGGAGTGCACAAAGTTGCTTTTTTTCCATTGTGCTTAACCAACTTTCTAATATGCTTTTCTTATTTTAAGAGAGTGTATATATTTTAGGCATAATTGCACATATATACATATATTTATACATAAATGCATGATTAATAGGTCATCTACAATGCATGCTAGCAAATATGCATTGGAAAATAGGTATTTAATATCAATCAATAAATATTAATTTGATGGTAGAATGCTGTCACATGCATGTCATAAAGAAACTGAACAAGGGGCTAAACAGTAGTTATTTAGAAATTCTGTGTTAAGAAGAAATTTTCATTAGAAAAATTCAATCCAAATTAAGCTCAGGTACTTCTGAGCCCCTGATATGATTCAACAGAGAAAGAAATTTTACTTTTTAACATAGCAATCGGTTCATATTTTCAGTTGCTTTGGTTATGAAAGCAAATAACCACATATGGTATTAATAGTTTCTTTAACTACTATCTTCTCTGAGAATTAAATATTTGAATATCAATCTGAATTGCAGAGTTGGTTGTTTTTTTTTCTTTTTTTCAAAAAAAAAAAAATTTGCCTCATTTCAATGGAAGGGATTCACAAATAAATTCCTGTGAGCCAAATTCAGATTATTGACCATAGGTTTTTCTAATTTAAGATGCTTTAAAATAAAATAATATATTGTGCAATTTAAGGGTTATATGGACTTAAAGTTTTAGTTTCAACAAAATTTTAATGGAAAACATTCACTTTGATTCATGATTACCATTTTATAGGTAAAACAGGGTCAAGACCAGAGGCAAAACCTCTGAGACAGTCATCTCTCTTCTAGAATCTGAAGAAGTACCAACCACTCACAGATAAAGATGGAATGCTCAGGATTATTTAGTAATGGTGTCATATTTATTAAATGCAATAATTAAGAATCAAAGATAATACAGAATAACAATAAACAAAACATCAAAATTATACCAAGGACAGCAACTGAAATAGAAACACAGGACAGAGCAACTGCAGTGAATAGTTTATGGTGAACAAACCTGCAGAATCCTTTACCTTTTCCTTAGCCAAAAGGTATAGCTAGGTTCTTTATGTCTCTTAGGACTTAGCATTCTTTTATATTTAAACAAAGTATTTGTATTTTATTTTAAATAAGACACAAACCATTTAAAATAGAGATAATCTTTACCAAAGGTTCTTTGATGACTAGTAAAAAAATACAGATAGAATATATTTAATCTATATATAACAAGTAAGATTTTTAGTCTTAGAAATAAAGCTACAAGCATATAAATATTGAATTACTCCCGATTAACAGAATAATTTTGATTAAATATATTAATTACATTTGTATAGTCTTCTTTAAAAATAAATGATAAAAACTTCTGTAAGGAAGAACAGGCCTTAAAAGACAAAAGATAAGGTCTCAGTGTGAAGGGTTGACTGTATCATAGGTAACTGCAAAACACCTAGGATGGGAAGCCATAAAGGCTTATAAAGCACATTATTAATGTATATTGGTCTATTTCCTTTTAGTTTGCTACTTGGAATATAGTTCTGCCCTATACTACGCTTACCATAGACATGACTCTGGGTTCAACCACAGCAAAAGCCTGCCAATAAATAAACAAATACACAAACACACATGCAAACATTTTTCTTTGCATTTGAGTTTATAATTGTTGATATTAAAAGTTCTTCATTTTTATTTGTTTTAATTCTTCAGATAATAATATAGTTATAGTGTTTCCTCCCTTCTTGTTGGCTCTCAAAAAATCTTCCCATGTACCCCCTCCTTGCTTTCTTTCAAATTGATGGTCTCTTTTTATTTAATTGTTGCTTTACACACACACACACACACACACACACACACACACAAGCATGCACCTAAATGAATATATACTAATGTTAATTGTAAGTATGATTTTAGAGATGACAATTTGGTATGGGTGTGCTCTTCCCTGGAGAAAAATAGTTCGCCCACTCTTAGCATCCCTTGGGCTGCTTTGTCTATGGCTGAGGCCTCTTAGGATTCTCCCTGTCCACGTTATCACAGGAATTTTTATTTTGTAAAACGTGGTCATTTTATTTTGTGATGTTTTTCTTCTTTTGTTTGTTTGTTTGTTGTTTGTTTTGGTTAATGTATCTGTTGATTCACTTTATAGCCTGACCCCAGGCCCACCTCCTTCTTCTCCTCCCAGTTCCACACTTTCAAATCCCTCCTTCCATTAACTCCTTCTTTTCTCCCTCTCTCTCTTTTTTAAGTTACACATACATGAATTTATTTCTTGTTTGTTTGTTTGTTTGTTTGTTTGTTTGAGACAGGGTTTCTCTGTATAGCCCTGGCTGTCCTGGAACTCACTCTGTAGACCAGGCTGGCCTCGAACTCAGAAAACCACCTGCCTCTGCCTCCCAAGTGCTGGGATTATAGGCGTGCGCCACCACTGCCCGGTTTATTTCTATTTTTTATTGGTTATTTTATTTATTTACATTTCAAATGTTATTCCCCTTCCCAGTTTCCCCTCCAAAAACTCCCTCTCTCCTACCCTTTTCCCCTGCCTCTATGAGAATATTTCCCCACCCACCCACTCATTCCCACTCAGAGCCCTAGTATTCCCCTATGCTGGGTCATCAAGCCTCCACAGGACCAAGTGGCTCCCCTCCCATTAATGACAGATAAGGCCATCCTCTGCTACATATGCAGCTGGAGCTATGGGTCCCTCCATGTGTACTCTTTAGTTGGTGGTTTAGTCCCTGGGAGCTTTGGGGAGTCTGGTTGGTTGATATTGTTGTTCTTCCTACGGGGTTGCAAACCTCTTCAGCTTCTGCAGTCCTTCTTCTAATTTCTCCATTGGGGTCCCTGCTCTCAGTCCTATGTTTGGCTGCATAATCTGCATCCGTATTGGTCAGGTTCTGGCAGAGCCTCTCAGGGGAGAGATATACAAGACTCCTGTCAGTGAGCATTTCTTGGCATCAGCACTAGTGTCTGGGTTTAGTGTCTGCAGATGGGATGGATCCCTATGTGAGGCAGTCTCTGGGTGGCCTTTCCTTCAGTCTCTGCTCCACTCTTTGTCCCTGCAGTTCCTTTTGACAGGAGTAATTCTAGATTAATATTTTTGAGATCGGTGGGTGGCCCCATCCCTCAACAGGGGCTGTACCTATCCACTGCATATGGTATCTACAGTTCTCTCTCCCCTTGGTGTATTTGAACTAAATGTCATCCCTGTTGGGTCCTGAGAAGACTCCCTTGGGTACTACCACACCATAAAACATCAAGTCACGAGAGAAAAAAAAAAAAAACCTTGAGAATGGGCTTTTAGACAATGACAGCCATGACTTAGGAAGGATAAGCCTGGAGCTGAGTCAGCTTCTGGGATACCTCTTTGGAGGAGTCAATAAGGCCAAAACAAGTCGCTGAAATTCTTCAAAGTCTCTTGAAATGTAATGAAACTAACATAAAAGCTAATAAAAATTGTACTAACATCACTGATTTTCCTCTACCAATCATATTAGAGGTTACCTAATTCTTCTGGAAAATTCCTCTAGCCCTATAAAAAGAGAGTCTACAAGCCCCTCAAGTCTTCACCATTTTGTCAATGGTTGACCACTACATGCTGCGGAATAAGCATTCTTTGCCTTCGCACATTATTTGATGTGTGGATTCTTCCTTTAGTGATTCGTGGATCCTAATAATCACAGTGGGCCTAAGTGTATCCACTCCTACTGAGTCCCAACCAGGCAGTGCAACTAGGAGAAGGGAATCAAATGACAGGACATAGAGTCAGAGACAGCTCCACTCTGCTCTAATTTTTAGGGGACCAACATAAAAACCAAGTCGTGTATCTGTTACAAATGTATAGAGGCCTAGGTCCAGCTCAAGATGCTCTTTGTTTGGTCTGTGAGCCACCATGGTCCCAGGTTAGTTTATTCTAGGTCTTCTTGTGGTATCCTTGACCCTCCAGCTCACTTAATCCTATTCCAGACTCTTCCACAAGACTCCTTGAGCTCTGCCTGATCTTTAGCTATGGATCTTTACATCTGTTTTGATCTACTACTAAATGAAGCCTCTCAGGAGATAGTTACTCTAGATTCCTGTCTACAAGCCCAGCAAAGTATCATTAATAGCTTCATGGGTTGACTCTTGCCACTGGGATGGGTCTCATGTTGGGTCAGTCATTAGTTGGCCATTCCCTCAATTTCTGCTCCTTTTTTAAATCTCTGGGAATCTTGTAGGCAGGACAAATTTTGGGACAAAGTTTTTGTAGGTGGGTTGCTATACTCCTCCCTCCACTGGACCTCCCACCTGCCTACAGGAGGTGGCCCCTTCAGTCTCCATATCCCCAGCTGCTAGGAGTCTCACCTAGGGTCCCGTTTTAGCCTCCTGGGAGTTTCTCCATTCCTCAGTTAAAAGATGCCCCCCTACCATAATTTCTGCTCGCTCTCTCTCTCTCTCTCTCTCTCTCTCTCTCTCTCTCTCTCTCTCTCAGTCTTCTCCTTCCCTCCATCTCCCACACCTAATTATCATTCTATTTGCCTTCTCACCCCCCCTTCCCTTCCTCCATTCACCTCCAGTGTCTATTTTATATCCCCTTCTGATTGAAATCCTGCCTTGCATCCTCCTTGTTACTTAGTTTTATGGGATCTGTGGATTGTAGGCATTTTGTTTTTAGTCTAGTTCAGCCATATTCATCCCCCATTATGATGCTTTGCCTTACCTGAACCAAGCTCTTTTCCTACCATCTCTATATGTGGGGAAGTTCAATAAGTCAAGCACCAATCCACTGATATTCCTAACATTCTTAACAGGCGAGGCATTGGCTGTGCCAAGAATAAAACCACACTTCAATCATTTTCAAGATTTGATTCCCAATAAGCATTGTTAAGACATTAAACCAAATGCTAACTACCACAGATATGTTAGATCACATGCTGGATAAAATATCACAGGGAACTTTTAAAAATCTGATTTCTAAAAATAGCAATTTAAATTCTCCTCTCCTTCTCTTAACTCTGTTTTCCGTGTATGATTTTAAATAGTTTTCTCCACAGCATTGTTAGAAAGTAGGAAATTAATATTTCTCAATCTCATCTGAATAATTCCTGAACACCAGCTTGTCAGAAGTCTTGTTACTGTGAAGAATCATAAAACAAGGATTACTGGTGTCACACTTGGAATTTCTTCTCCTGTAAAAGTTGACTTTACAGAGATTCTGTCTCACAGTAAGGACACAAATGTTTATTCACTTTTTAATGTGGTGGAATAAGCATAAATAATTTGTGGTTGTTAATATATATGAAAAGGATAAATATTAAGTCTTGAAATATTGTATATTTGAAAAGGTATCAAATATTGAACAAAATTATTTTAGAAAAAGAAATATAGTACTTTAAGAAGAAAAAATATTGCTATGTATTGTATATATTTTATAATTTATATTATTATTTAAAATATAATATTTAAAATAAAAATATCTATATATTTTCTAATAATTGGGGAAGAAAACAACATTTATAGCTATTTTATTGTGTTATTATATGAGTAAATAACTTTATGAAAATTATGATATATTTGTGATTCTTAAATTATTTCAATCTATAAACATTGTAAATTGTATTCTTTTCAATCAATTTTGTTATCTAACCTGGTTAAATTAACAAATGCTTTTTAGAACTTCTACATCTTAGATCTACACTAGCTCTTATTAAATGAAAATAATTAAAAATTCCAAAGTTTCAATATTACAAAAGTAGTAGTAGTAGTAGTAGTAGTAGTAGTAGTAGTAGTAGTAGTTCAGTTGCTCAAATATACAATATATTCCATAAAATGTGGGTGCCATCTGCAAAAGTAATCACTGAAAGTTTAGTGGGTCATTTAACATTTCCTTCTTTGTTTACGGGAGCTAAAAAGTACTGCTTTCTATGAATATTTGTTGTGTAGATAAACTCAATAGCATAAACAAACATAACAACACCATGGTATTAATATGGAATTTAGAAAGTTCCTCTCAAGAAAGAAATCAAAGATTTCAGAAAATGGAGAGATCTTCTGTGCTCATGAATTGGCAGAATTAACATAGTAAAAATAGCCATCCTACCAAAGGCAATCTACAGATTCAACACAGTTTCCATCAAAATCCCAACACAATTCTTCAAAGACATGGAAAGAGGAATTCTGAAATTCATCTGGAAAGGCAAAAAACTTGGAATAGCAAAAACAATTCTTAACAATAAAAGAACAACTGTGGGAATCACCATCCCTGACCTCAAGCTTTACTACAGAGCCATACTGATAAAAACTACATGGTATTGGTACGGAGACAGATATGTTGATCAATGGAATAGAATTGAACCCAGAAATAAAACCACACACTAACGTACACTCAATCTTTCAAAAAGAAGCCAAAAATATACAGTGTAAAATCGAAAACATGTTCAATAAATGGTGCTGGTCTAACTGGCAGTCTGTATGTAGAAAAATGAAATTAGACCCATATTTGTCACCTTGCATAAAGCTCAAGTCCAAGTGGATCAAGGATCTAAACATAAAACCAGATACACTGAATCTAATAGAAGAGAAAGTGTGAAAGAGCCTTGAACTCATTGGCACAGGGGGAAATTTCCAAAACAGAATTCCAATGGCTCAGGCCCTAAGATCAAGAATTGATAAGTGGGACCTCATGAAACTGGAAAACTTCTGTAAGGCAAAGGATCCTTCAGATTGGAAAAATATCTTCACTAACCCTCCATCCAATAGAGGGCAAATATCCAAAATATATAAAGAACTCAAGAAGCTAACCACCACACAACCCAATCAAAAAATGGGGTATAGAACTAAACGGAGAATTCACAACAGAGGAATCTCAGATGACTGAGAAGCACTTAAAGAAATGTTCAAAGTCCTTAGTGATCAAGGAAATGCAAATCAAAATGACTCTGAGATTCCACATTACACCAATCAGAATGGCTAAGATCAAAACCTCAGGTGACAACGCATGTTGGCGAGGATGTGGAAAAAGAGGAATATTACTCCATTGCTGATAGGATTGCAAACTGGTACAACCACTCTGGAAATCATTCTGAAGATTCCTCAGAAAATTGGAAATACCTGAAGACCCAGCTATATCACTGTTGGACATATACCCAAAAGATGTCCCATCAGGCCACAGGGGAACATGTTCCACTGTGTTCATATTGGCTTTGTGATAGCCAAAAGCTAGAAACAATTCAGATGTCCCACACAGAAAAATGGATACAGAAAATGTGTGTTTACATAATGGAATACTACTCAGCTATTAAGAATGAGGACATTATGAGTTTTGCAGGCAAATGGATGGAACTAGAAGCTATCATCCTGAGTGAGGTATCTCAGACCCAAAAGGACATGCATGGTATGTACTCACTAATAAGTGGATATTAGCCAAAACAGTACAGAATACCCAGGATATAGTCCCCATAACTCAAAACCTTAACAAGCCAAAGGGCCCAAGTGAGGATGACTCGATCTCACTTGGGAAGGAAAAGAAAGCAGTCACAGGAGGGGAAAGGAGGGAAAGCTCTGGGTGGGAAAGGGGACAGGGAGGGGAAGAGGGAAACATACTGAGGTATTGGGTGTAGAAAAAGGACTGAAGCCCTGAAGACCAGCAGAAAGAACAGAAATAGGCAGCCTAGGGAGGTCTAACATGGGCTGACCCTCCAGAATGTACCAGAGACCTGGGAGGTAAGAGACTCTCAGAACTGAAAGGGAGATACCTTAGATGAAAGGCCCTACAGTGGGGAGAGGGAACTTGAAGAGCCCACCTCCAGCAAAAAGACAGGACATCAAGTGAGGTATGGGGTTGCCATCCCACAGTCAAAAGCTCTGACCCAGAATTGTTCCTGTCTGAAAGAATGTCAGGGCCAAAAATGGAGAAAAGCTTGAGGAAAAGAAGGTCCAAAAACATGCCCAAATTGGGATCCAGCTCATGTTGAGATACCAAGGTCTTATACTATCACTGATTTTATGGTGTGATTATAAACAGGGGGTCTATGATGCTATGGTGTGCTTACAAACAGTGGCCTATCATGACTGCACCCGGAAAAGCCCAACAAGCAGCTGAAAGATTCATATGCATATATTTACACTCAACCAATGGACTGATGCTGCTGACTCCTGTGGTTGAATTAGGGAAAAGCTGGAAGAAGCTGAGGAGGAGGGGGGACTCTGTAGGAAGACCAGCAGTCTCAATTAACCAGGATCCCAGAGATCTCTCAGACACTGGCCCACCAACCAGGCAGCATATGTCCGCTGATATGAGGCCCTCAACACATATACAGCAGAGGAATGCCAGGTCTGGGTTCAGTTAGAGAAGATGCACCTAACCCTCATGAGACTGAAGACCCCATGGAATGGGGAAGTCTAATGGGGTGGGGACATCTTCTTTGAGATGGGGTGGTGTGGGGGGAGGTATGGGATGTGGAACAGTCAGAGGGTGGACTAGGAGAGGGATAAAATCTGGAGTGTAAAAAATAAAGATTACATAAAATTAAAAAAAGTTCCTACTAATCATTGAAAACATCTTTATTAACATTTGAATCTATGTTAAATGTGTGCCAATAAAAGGATGTGGTAGATTAAGGCGAATATAGGAGGAAGAGGGATAGAAAGAGAAAGAATTGAGTGAGAGGGAGGAAGTAGGGAGGTAGTTGCTCATGGGAAGTACAGGGAGGGGACAAAAAATGGACTGAAATAAAAGGTGGAGGAGAGAAGGAGAAGGAAAGGCAGGCAGGTGGGGAGAGAAGGACACAAGCTATTGCAGGAAGTATTAAAAATGAAGAAATGTATCACATGTTCTCGCACTACACCCTGGTTCCCTCATTCCTGTGAGCTGGTCAGCCGTTCACTGGTGGGCAATGGCCAACCTACTTTCATCTCATGAAACTCTGACTCAGAGCTCCATGATCTCTCCACCCAGCTCACTAGGTTCCCACTGGCTGGTCGCTACCACCCAGCCCTAAACTTCAATATCCCCATGGCCTTTGTGGTGCCATCAGGCAAACCCACACTTTGCTGCCGTTTCTTTCTCTCTTGAACCCAGATGAGCAGCTGTGTGAAGGAAAAGGAAAGAAAAATTTAGCTCAAAAACAATAGTAACTCAATCTCTGGGCCCATCAACTACAACCTAATCTTGTAAACCTTATCAAAGTCTGATTCCTAAGGTAAGATCCTTGTGGATCCGCCAGGATACCAGGAGATGCTACCAGCTACATCTTACCTATCTGCTTTCCTTATTCTGAAAAGGCATCTATCTCTCCTGCTTCCTCTCTTCCTCCCTCCCACCTGGAAGTCCCCCTATGCACCCAGTGATTGGCTCTTTTATTCATTGGGGGATAGGTTCACAAGAAGTCACAGGTGTAACTCACTCCTTCTCTGAAGCCCCTCCCAGGAAGGCAGAATTAGAATACAAAAAACCCCAGGGCTATCCACAACAATAAGCAGTGACAGATAATAGCCCAGCAGAAACTCAGGATCATGGCTGAAAGAACCAAAAGGAGTTTATTTTATTTTTATATTTAAAAAAATACTTTCTACTAAAGAATGGCAAGTTAGTTACTCTCTACTCCTCCAAATGGCCCACCTTTGGAGTAGGGTGGCCACCAGTAGCTACCTTAGACTTGCAGGGGATCAAAGCAATAGAGGAAAGTGTCTTTAGGCCAAGATTCCTGGAGCACCCAGACCGAGCACCCTATATAGTTACCCAGAAGGATCTAATGGAGGACCCCCACCCCTTGGATGAAAGACTTTTTGTCTCCAAGACTCTCAAAGGTCCTGGCCATCAAGGAGAAGAACCCCATAGAAACCAAGGAGTCTAAAGCAGAACATCTCCCAGGACCCTTCCACAATGGATCCTAATCCCCTTATTCCCCTACCATGGCCCTTGTCCCCACAGCCCCTCCTCAAGGATCTCCCTTGAACCCTTGTCCAGCATCCCTTTACCCCCTCTCCCTTTTCAGATAACCTCAGGGGGCTGATTAATCTCTTTGAGACTCTTTTATTTACTTATCAGCCTACCTGGGATGATATCCAACTACTCATGAGAGTGCTCTTCACTACCGAGAGAAGATAATGCAGGAAACAATGCCCCCTCAGACATGGGGATTGGGGGGCAAACCATCAATTGACCAAGCTGTCTTCAACAGCATGTTTCCCCTGACCTGACCTAATTGGGACTTTAATTCAGCCAAAGGTAAGGGATACCTGAAAGTCTACCACCGGGCTCTGTTGGCAGATCTAAAGCGGCCCCTCGAAAACCCACAAATTTGGCCAAGGTACATAATAGAGCCCTAAAAGAGACCTTAACTAAATTGTCCTTGGAGACTGGCACTGACTGGGTGGTGCTCCTTCCCCTAGCCCTGTTCTAAGTCCATAACACGCCCTATCAATTTTATCCAACCCTTTTTAAGATCCTGTATTGGACTCTCACTCCCTTGATCCCAGCTCTTGAACCCCCCTCCCCAGAGTGACTTTTCAGATTGTCAAGGATTTATTTATTTATTTATTTATTTATTTATTTATTTATTTATTGGGTTTTTCAAGACAGGATTTCTCTGTATAGTCCTGACTGTCCTGGAACTCACTCTGTAGACCAGGCTGGCCTCTAACTCAGAAATCTGCTTGCCTCTGCCTCCCGAGTACTGGGATTAAAGGCGTGAGCCACCACTGCCTGGAGACTGTCAAGGGTCTTATGGCTCGATTGCAAGCTTTCCAGATTAGCCGCCAGGAATTGTGGCCTAAATATAGTGCCCTGTGTAAAGAAGGCACCCCAGAGGTTCTACATGAGTACCAAGTTGGAGACTGGGTATATGTTAAGAGGAATCGTGCTGAAAACTTGGAAGCAAAGTAGAAAGGGCCATTCCTGGTATTGTTGAGCACACAGCCATTAAAGTGTATGGAGTAACTGCCTGGGTTCAAGTTAACTCACATCAGACCAGCACCTGTACCTGACTCCAACTGGATAGCAGCCAGATACCCAAGCAACCCCCTCAAGCTCAAGATCACCCACCCTTCTGCAAGACCAGGGAAACCATGAGATGGCTATGATGTCTCTTCCTTCACTAGCTGAGCCTCAGCATCCCCTGCAACCCTATCAAAGTGACTTGGCAAGTACTCTCAGCAACTGAGGATGCTGCTTAGTCCACTACAGAGGAACACCCACCTTATACCTGGTGTCAGACCTCTGTAAATTTGCATGGGCCTTGGCTCCTGGGATATCCCCTCCCTAGAGTCACAGGGGGAAGGATTACCCAAATGTGGGGGATGAAGGGCTTTCAAATCTAAACCATGTCCCAGAGGCAGCCTTGGAGGGTGGGGCTTAGAGAGTGGACAGCAAGTGTCCTGTGAGAAAACCCCATACGTGTGTGCCGCCAAGATGGGAGAAGCCAGCAGCAGGCCCATCAGTCTGTGTATGTGGGGGCAACCACATATTCTGTGCTACCTGGGAGTGTGAAACATCGGGAAGCACATACTGGAGACCATTCCGGGGTAGTTAAGGATTCCATGGCCAGGGTGAAAAAAGGGCTAGCCAAGTGGAAGAGAGAAAGAGAACAGAGTCAGGTTGGTTTGAGTCTTGGTTTAACTCCTCCCCTCTGGTTAACCACCCTCAAATCTACCTTGTTAGGACCCCTAATTGTTCTCCTGCTATTGTTGACATTTGATCCCTGCATATTGAACAAGCTTATAGCCTTCATAAAAGAGAGAACAGGAGCAGTGCTTCTGATGGTCCTGCACCAACAATATGAGACCCTGAGGACAGGACCTGAAGAATATGAGTTAGTATCTGAGACCCCTGAGCATAGCTTTAGGATTGGAGCTTGTACAGAAAAAGGGGGGAATGAGGGACCTTAAAGGCTTTGTCCACTCCCACACCCTCCTTACAGCTTCCCCCTCCTGCCTCAGGTCAAGGCTAGGCCAAGTTCCATTCTCCACCCACAGGAACATTATTGAGTAAAAACTTCTCAGAATATTCTGACTGATAGTCACCTGACTCTCTGGAAAGTCCCAGGTGGAGTTCAAATGCGTGTCATGCTTGCTAGCCAATAGATTTAAAGGTCAATATGCTTAGCCAATAAGTTTGAACTGTAACCTTGCTGATGTAACCTGTGCCCCTAAAAGGTATAAAAACTGCTTATAATAGCTATTTGGGGTCACCTTCTCGTTACTCCCCTTGAGGGACCCAACATGCCATAAAATAAAACTCTTGCTTTTGCATCGAAAAAAAAAAAATCTTTCTAAGTGTAATTTGAATATTTTTTATTTCAGTAAAACTCACCATTTATATTTTTAAAGGAACAATTAATTTAGCATCATCTCTCCCTGTGTAGACTAGTGTAATGCCCAGCAGTTACATTAGAGAGTTGAATGGCTTCCACATATGACATCTTTGCTCAAACACTCATAGTCTGAAGGAATCTCACCAGCAATTTTCAAAATTACAGGACTGACCAACACTTAACATCCTTGTCTAGCTTTTGAGAACCTTGATAATATTGATGTTTTTAAACATTTACCTCAAAGGCATTTATTTTATTTCCTTCATTCTATAATTATTTATTTTATGTATAAGATTAGAATTACATGTAATCACATTACTTCCCTCTTCCATTCCTAAAACCTCTTCTATGCTTCTCCTTACTTTTTGCCAAATTCCAGCTCTTTTTTCATTAATTGTTGTCGCCTGCATATACGTATACGTATATACTCATATCTTCCTAAATACAAGCTTCTCAGTCTGAATACTTTATGCTACTAGAATACCTTGTCTTAAATGAGAGATTACGAATGCCTGCGTATGCGGATAGTTTTCTTTTAACTGGAATACTCAACCTAAGCACTAAAGATCAACTTAAACATAAAACTTGGGGACTGGGACCAGAGAAGTGGTTGCAGCTTGGATTTTGTGATCCTTCAAAAGTTATTTAAATCCTTGAGCTTTTAGGTTTTCATTTCATAAATGGGTTTATAAAAGGATTTGATGATTCTCACCTAAGAATCTAAGCCCCACAGTGGTCTACAAAAAGAGATCATAAAAAGTGAGTAGAGAAGAGAAATTGGACATCATCTTCAGTGGAAGAATTTAGTTACGCTGTGCCCTAAAAGTTACCAAGTACCCACACAGGATTGAACCCACAGTGATTTCTCCTAAGGAACTCTTGCCCACTCTGCCGACTCTTGGATCACCTTTTCAGAGGCTTACCCACAAGACTCTGCAATCATTGATTTGCTGATGCACAGCTGCTCAGATTAATCAGTTTCCCCAGGGGTGGAGAAACATACTTCTGGAGGAAGCAGCATTTCAATAACAGAATATTGGTGTGTGCACCGATGGGAAGATGACAAGGCTCTCTTAGTTCCTGTAGTCTATATGTAGTCTGAAATTCTCTTTAGTGGTTACAAATTTTTAAAAGAAGAAAGTCCAGTGCTCTCTAAAGCATAATTCCTTTTTTTGTTGTTTTAATGTGTTATAAAAGGAACCTAGCCTTTTCTGACTCCTACAATTGCCTCATTAGCCTTAAGTAAAAACCAAGAGACCGTTGAAAAATGATGATTTTTATATATTTAACATACAGCCTTTTCTTTTTTTTCCTGCTATTCTGTGATTAGGAGCTGTGTATCAGATATACCCTATATAGCCAATGCAGGGACAGGCTTGGTTACACCCTGTGAATAGGTACCTACCTGACATGTGAGAATGAAAGAAAAGTAAGAATTCAATGAAAGGCTTGACTACAGAGAATATGGGGGCAAGACCTTCATCAAACCCTGGTTGCACATTATTCTTAATAATTCATACCTTTTAAAAAATCTCTTCTTGTCAATTTTAAGTAGTGAGCTTACAGAAATTGACATTATTTTACAGAAACAGATTTTTTTTTTTTAAAAAAAAGCATAGTTCCATTTCCTGTATCGTTCACAGTTCTTTAATTTGAAACATATCACTTTTATCTCATCTTGCTTTAACACCAGATTTGGTTTAATTAAATTTATGTCAAATGAACACATGAAACGAAAGGAGAATCAGAAAGCCTGCAGCTGCCCATTAGTGAGTCAGTAGCTGTGGTGAAAGGCTTTTGAAGCCTGGCTTACTGCCAGGAGTAGCTTGCAATGATGCTCAGAGACACCCATGATGCTTTGAAGGGAAGGACTTAGCTGACCCGAGCCTGCTCAATGGAATAGTCAAATCCTCTTGGGCTGGATGTAAAATCTATCCTCTTCTATTTTCTGTCTTCAGCCATTTACCTGTCAAAGGAAAAGTAAGCGTATGAAACCAGAATCCATACAAAGAATAAATTGTAGCAGATCCTTCAGATAGTATTGTTACCATTGATGCTGTGGGTGATTTTGTTTGTTTTGAAAACAGCATGCCAAGCCCTTCAGAGCACAGTGCCAAACTGTCAGTCCTTACAGCTACTCCATCCAAACAATATTTAGCTCAGAGTTGCCTAATTGAAATATCTGTCAATTAGCCACATAATGTATGCTGTTAGAAAGAATATAAAAAGCAAATCTTTTGGGAGCTGATATTTGGAGCTTTGCAAATATGTCACTGCTAAAACACCTAAGTTTAAAAATAAATGAAGCCTTAAATGTTTTGACACTATTGCTAAAATATAAAGTAAAGAATCATGTCACATATACTTCCTCATCCCACATGGTGTTGTGTTCTTTGTACTTATATGCATCTAATACTGCCCCCTTTGACACCTTGGTGTAAAAATATTTATTGATAACACCACCTGTCAAATGTAATGTCTTTATTCTGTTTTTATATTCAAACATTTTCTGCAGGGAGATAAATTACTATGTTGATTCAACTTACTTATTGACATCTGATCCACAAGGTTAATTATATTTATGGCACCATATTTATGTCACCACACTCTAGATACTAAAGCCTTGGCATAAACTTTCACTAATAACATAGTTCATTATTTAATGGCAGAACACACAGATGTCAATAATAAGGACATGGAAGGGCAAGTGTGGTAAACAGGTAGAAATCTAAGAAATGATGATATGAAGTGCCCTGAGTATCTTGTTTATTTTTCCTCCTGTGTAAGAATAATTCAGCTGGGGTTCTAGTTATCATTAGAGTCACATCCCTATTGTATGACTCTTCATTGTTGTGAGATGCTCAAACAATGAAGCAGTGCCTACACACTCAACAATTCTTAATTGACTCATTTTCACTCGTCTGACTGACACTATCTCCTGTTTTCTATACACAAATTCTTGGCTTTTTCATCACACATTTGATTCACTACTGAGAATAAATAATAAAAACAAATAAGCAGCAAAAACAGCCCCAGGGTTGCATTTATTCCATTTGATCAGAGTTTCATTGACAAAGATTTGTGTGTTCTAGATCATACATCTGCCTTGTGATGCACACTAACAAAACTTTAATTTTAAGGAAGAATTTCTATTTAAAGAAGAATATGAGAAGTTACTTCTTTGGTCATTAACAAAGTCCTGAATTTTGTGAAATGTGTAAAATGTGTTCACTGAATTCTGCCACTTGCCTTTAGATAGATGTTATTAGTCTTTCCATCTTCATGAGCTCAAATAATCTGAAGAGATTTGGTGTTTTTAAATTCCAGTGGACATAGTACAATTTCAGTAATATAAGAAAAAGAGTGGATTTGATTTCCATCAGTAGTATTTTACATGAACTTAAACATGTAAGTTTATAGTCACACTACTCACCTCTAAAGCAATAATTCTTTTTGTTGTCAATACATTTCCAAACATTAAAATATTTTATAATATCTACATGTGAATCCCCAAATAAATTTAATTATAATGAAAAAGAAAAATGTTCATGCTTAGGAAATAGTGTTTAATAACTCAATTTCAATTCAAGACCTTTAGTGCTATAAACAAGCATTTTTATGAAAATTTTATCAGTTTTTTTATTTCTTAAAATATTTATAAGCATATTTTGACACCATTCTGATGATATGGTAATTGTCAAATAGTCAAATATTTAATCATAAATTTTTAAGGAATTGATTGTATTTGTGAGCATAACAAGCATTGTTAGGAGATAATAAGATGTCTCCATTTTTTTATTTGTGGAAATTTTATTACATGTTAGAATACAAATGAGCAAACACTCAGCTCTTTCACATGGTGCTCCAAGATTCTTCTCCTTCACACTACTTACTTGTTCAGTAATTCTTTACCAAGCAGAATTTAAAATGATCACATTAATTGTGTACATATCTATATTTTTAATTTTTCAAAATTATTCCAGTAACTATATACTACAGATGTCCTCACAATTCTCTGGCCAAGAACCTTTGAATCAGCCTTCTTTATTCTAAATTATAAATCCAACTATACTGGAATCAAAGGTGTTTCTTATAGATCCAAGGCATGTCTGTAACCTGGCACCCCTTTGCTGCTGATGAAGAAGTAGAAAGGACATTGGGGACTCATATGGCCATGAGTTATTGTTTTAACCACCTGCAGGGCAGAAATGATTATAAGCAATATCTCAGTCATCTTTATATTTGTCCATAGAGAAGAAGCATGGAATGAGGAGTGGCATATGTAGGGGAACTCAAAACTCTCCCAACAGCCCTGTCCAGACCCAGGAAAAAGCCTCCCAGCTGAGCTCTGCTGGCATTTTGATCCATCTGTGACAATTTAAAAGTCTATGTTCATTCCAGCTGAAATTAGGTAATTGTGTATTTTTAGATTTCCTCACTTATTGAAAAAGAAATTTGAGGATGGAAAGAAAAGAAAGAAGACAATAAGTCCTAAAAATATAATCTATAGGGGTGTTTACACACATGCTGCTATAAACCTTAAGGCTATTTAGCTCAAAGACAAGGTTAGCCCTAATAGTATAGTCGTGTTAAAGGTTAATTAGCAATGTGTTCAGAAAACTTCCAAAGGGGACAAACTGATAACAGTTGTCAATTTTTCATTTTTATTAAAATAATGAGGCAAACAGATCAATGTAAGAAACCATATCCTCCCAGTTCTCCGTCCCATGACCGAGCCATCCCTCATTTCAGACACACTCTACATCAAAGACAGCAATGCAATTCCGCACTGCCTTTTAATAAAAGATTGTTTTAAAGAACTAAAACCATCTTGCCCATTTTCATATTAACTACGAGAAAAATAAAGGAACAAATACATTTTATTTGGATAAAATTGGCCATCAAAAATAAATGATTAAAGGTAAGAAAATATTTATTTAAACTAGGAATATGATTATTTAAAAAATTTGAACTGAAAACTCAAACAAAACATCTTCCATTTGAGGTGGTTTTTTGTTTTTTTTTTTTCATTTTCCTCAATACACTCACCAACAGGAGACTCTATGTCAGATGAACATTTTTAGGAAATAAAATCTGTTGGCAACATTAGAAAATAAACTACATGTAGTTGTGTTTTGAATCTACATATATTATCTCTATGATTCCTGACTTTACAAACTCCCCAACTTTATCAATATAGTTAATTTATTATAATATATAATATATATTATATGGTTAAATTTATTATATAATATAATACATGATGTTATAATGCTAAATAAATAGCAATAAAACAGAGTATTAAAATGTTCACAACAAAAGAACATTTTTGAAGGAAAGAGTTAGACGGCTTAGATACAGAATGGTGACATTAGAGTTGTCCCAACACAAAAACAAGCAGAAACAAAGTGGGACAAATTGTTTTTCCACTGCCAAATGAGCAGGGTAGCAGGACGGCCACATACTTGCTTCAGAGCCGTTTTGGGAAGAAACAGTTTTGATTAAGATCATTAACTTGGCATGGAGACATTTGGAAGAAACGGTTAGGAAGGATGTGCCGATGCACAGCTAAAATGCTCATCACTACACCTCTGGAAATAAATGCACAGCTAAAATGCTCATCACTACACCTCTGGAAATACGTGTGCTTACATCCCTGTTGAATGGCAGAATGAATTGATGAACTTCGTCCAGTATCCACCCTTGCATGGCGATGGGATGGAGAAAAGACAGGCAGCATCAAAGTCACTTACAGTTTGCAACTCAGCTGTCAGGTGGAAGAGTGCAGAGGGGATGAGCAAGGCATACTGTGAAGAATACATAGCTCAAAATTATACATCATGGTCGAACTTTGTTACTGCTTATGCATAATTAACTACCTGAGACTAGCCTGACCTGCTGTACCACTTTATAGAGCAATAAAACATTAAGCTAAAAATACGGACTACTAAGTAACCGCAGTCACAGTACACTCTTTCTTTGTAAGCTTATTATTTCCTGGAGCTGTGGCCGACAGAGTCTACGAGCACTCCTGTTTGCGTATATTTTGTTTATGTGCAAGCTTTGGCATTTCAGCCATCTCCTGCTGGGCCCCTTACTACCATATGCTTCTGTTTTTCTTCATTAGGTGATGTGATCCCTTTTGACTGTTGGATGCACGTGAAAGGACAGTGGGCTTTGGGGGGAGAGGAAGCCCTGCTTTCAGAGAGTACACTTCAGTTGTTCTTCAGCTCTGTGGAGCTGATTGGATCTGACAAGTGTTGTAGCTACTCACCGTAATGGATGTCTCTGCTTTAGCAGAGAAGAGGGAGAAAGGATGTAATTCCCAGTGAAAGAAAGCAAAGCGAACTATTATTTAATTACTGACTAATATATAACTCCCCAGGAGGCCCTGTTGATTTACAGTTCTAGAGTCTTCCTTTCTTTATTAATGAACGTCTTAGCCCTTTAATGTGATGTGGTTAAGCCACACCTGTTATTGATAGGGAGTTTCCCACACGAACAAGGCAAATGAACCATTTTAAAGCTCAAAGCATGTGAGCTTCTTACTGTTTCATTTTCTCAAATATGGAATTTTTTTCATTCTTCTAAAAGCAAAATGTTAACCAAAATCCTACAGTAGTATTACTCCCACTTATATTTCTCTGGTTTAGGGTTTAGGATGTACAATTTTGATTTATTCTCTATATTGAGTTTGTCATGTCTCTGGATTTTAGGAAGCCAGTAAAATCTTCTATAACCCCCACCCTCAATGTCAGTTCCACTTTTAAACCAATAGCAGACTGGATGAAGAAATTAGAAATGTTTTTGTTTCTATTTTTAGTCATCTGCATTCTCTGAATTTGCTAGAATGTATATTTGTCATCAACCTGTGTTCTTGAAAGACATTTTGTACTTTCTAAGACCCAGAACATTAAAAATCACAAGGAGGAATAATGCAAACCTATGCTTTATAATCAAATCTTGAAATATATTACAATTAACTAAAGTGTTTTCTATAAATTTATTTTGTTTGGGAAATAAAAGCAAATAAATAAAAATTGAAATTAATTTAATTATATAGATCAAAAGGCAGATATTTAATGAAGAGATGTTAAGTTCTTTGCAGGGGAGCAGGTCTAGTCCACATAATAAACATATAATAACATTGTATAATTTTATTTGATCAATAGAGTTTGTATGAATTATACTGATATAGTCTCTTGTTCTTTAGATAATTTGATAGCACTCATGCTAATTCTCTGAAATACTATCAAACAGTGGCTTATATTCTTGTGAAAATCCTTAAACCAAACCAATATTTCATAAATGAACACACATTGACTTTTGGAAAATATACTTCCCTGTGTAGTTCATACCATGGGTTCAAACATTTATGTTTATAGTAATAGTAAAGACTTTTCATTCATTTATTTAGATTCCTTTGTAATAAAAAGTGAAATTTTGGAAATTATAATTCCTTACAAGGTAGCCTATTTTCAATTTATTTTGAAACAATTAATACATTGGTACCACATTGATTTTATTATATGTCATTTTTGTTTTTTCTGAGTAATAATCTTGTAAGCTTATTTAAAAATCTGTCTGTCACCAAATGTATGTATGTATGTATGCATGCATGCATACATGTTTCTCTGTATCTATCTATTTAGCGATCCATCAGTCAGTCTATCCTACAAATACCATGGTTCGACTAGGTCAAAATTTTATTTGAGATTTATCAGCATCTAAATCCCTGAGTTTAACACGTATTATGCTAATCTTTGACATTATACAAGGAAGTACATTTTTATTCAATAATTCTTTCATGTGGACCTATAATTTGTTTAGAGCAACTCTATTTTCAAGTCATCAGTGTGAGTAATATTTCAAGTTTGAGATAGAATATGTTACTGTAGTGTTGACTACAATTGCATTTAGAGAATTACCATATTTTTCAACATGTTTGTAATTATACATGTATGTAAACACACAATTACATGTGTATACATATAGTATACATAATATGCATGTGTATATAATTCCAATACTGATAATAATGAGTGAGAAAAAACTATATAGCACTTTCAAATAGTGATAGTAACTACTCAATTATTTATGACATTTAGACTACTGGCCCTGATATCAAATTTTGGTTGAAAGAAATGCTTAAAAACATATAGAATGCATTAAACAGGATAAAAGCAAACTTATATTTTCAATTATTTCTTTCCGTGCAAAGGATACTTTTCTCCTTATTCTAGTTATAATTAACAAATTTGCTGAAACCAAAAGCTTAAATCTTGCCAACAAAAGTAAAAGCTATGGAAATTTTGATTATAATGTATTTAATGCAAACTGAATTAAACCTCACGAGGTCCTTGGTGAGGATGCCTCCTTTCTCCATGCTTCTTTCCCTACTTTTAAAAAGATGGTTTTGAGAAAAGGAAGCAAACCAGATGGGAAAATATAGGATTAAAAGTGATTCTCTTTATTCTATATATTGCTAGGTAGTAAATCGTTATTCTTCCAAAATAATTAAGAGATTCCATGGTATAGTACAGCATGAAGCAAGTGATGAAGGTTAAATTCAAGGTGGCAAATATATCAATAATTGAACTATCACAAAATATTTTGAAAGGTTAGCCATTTAATCTAAGAATCTCATTAGGGGTGTGGAAGAGAATAGTTAAGTCTCCTGTATTTTCTACAAAACCTGTTACTTTTCTAATTTAAAGAATTTTTTGCATGATTGCTAAATTTTCAATGCCAAAAGTGAAGTAAATACTGGATTTTTTTGTTTTAAATACTGAGTAAATAGTACAGATATGCTGATGTAGATGAAAATTCATCACAGGCCTGAGGACAAGAAATTTTTTTCTAATAATGACAAAAATAATCTCTATTTGCACCCACAGTTTTTAGATTTTATTCTTTAAATGAAAGAAAGCACATATGCATACACAGATGCACACATGCACACACACACACACACACACACGTTACTGAAACAACATTCTAGCACACTGCCATAGACTTAGAACTGAGGCAGTTTTAATAACTATTATATTTGCAATAATAGCATGGCTACAGGAGGGCATCAAAATGTCTTTAGACTAATATATTTAAAACTAGTTTGTTCTCATTTCCTTCTGACAAAAAAAAAAAATGAAATTTCCAACATACACAATTTCAGGAAATTAAAAGACTGTTAAGCACATTTTAAGTCTAAAATAGTAAATTTCATCCCCAAAGCTTATGATATCCTTTATAGTCACTTTTATTCAATTTAGAAAAGGATTTGATTCTTTTTAGATTTCATAACAATTTTCCTTGACCACTATACAAATGATACAGTTTTACTTGAACCAATCAAATAGCACTTGCCTAATTACTAAATTTCAGCAAAGACTTCTGCACAAAAAAAGAAAAAAAATAGTATATCCCAAGGATTTCAAATGAACATTTTTAAAAGTAAAATATTTTACAAATGGATTAAATGGATCTGTGGTAGTGACTAAAAGAAACCCCTAACCTCTAAATTGTACGCACGGATCTAATACTATTGCTACGTTCCTCTGGCATCAGATTCTTTCCATTGAGTATCCAGAGGTGGTAGGCAATGGTCACTTTAAGAACTCCAAACCAATACTAGCATGCTTTAAAAATCAACAACAGACGTTTTCTCTGCTTGTTTTCAGAAAACAGTGCTCACTGCCTGGCTCTATAAACAGTATGTGCTGAAGACTCAATCCCAAATCCAAGGAAAACCATTGAGGTTTACAAACTACTTTCTTAATCATCAAAAGTACAGAGGGTGGTATTCTTGCTTCATTTGTGGGTCCACTCCAACTCCAAACAGATCTGAAGCCATTACAGCGCATGGCAGTTGGTCGATAGTGTGGAAAAAGCTCATTTACTGACTGGCCAGACAGTTTTAAAACCTTCAGATTTTTCTAAGTCTAGGTTATTAACTGTCTGACTGTAATCACATCTTCACCATAGGGAGCTTCGAAGGCTTTTCATTTGCATCGAATCAGTTGCTCTCCTCCCTGTCTTTTTTCCCCCTGGAAATAAGCTTAAATAATTCAACAAACTACACACATGGCTGGTGATTATTGAACCATTCTGAAACACTCCAGGCAAATGGACCATTATGTGGTGGGAATTAAAACTTCCCTCACAGTCACTGGGAAGTTGTGTGTATTCATATCCTGGAAATATGCTTATCCACGGCATTTCATCTCTACATACCATTCTCCTGAAACAATGTGGAAAGATGATTGTGCACAATTTTTACTCACAGTGGCTCCTCATCAAAGCTTTTAAGTAGATAAGAGTCTATGGAGAGCTTCTATAGGAAGCATATCTTCATTCATATGTGGAAACTAAGTTATTTTAATGAAAATATAGCTAGTGTCACAAGCACTCCTTAGATGAATATGAACAAGGAAACTACATTGCTTTGGTCATCCTACATTTCTATGATATGGAGATTACTATAGTATTAAGCTGGGTTTGGCAGCTTGAATTGATGAGTCTTCACTGCACGCACATATTCTGTAAACCACGTTTACATGGCACAGTGTGTCATGTAAACACACTCGTGGTTACTTTGCACTAAAGACACACAAGATTTTGAACTATCTTGAATCCAAAAGGATATTTTGTGATTCATATTGGCTATTGCTTCTCCAATCACCTCACTTATAAATTTATAAATTTCTAAATGCTGTGTGTCTAGGATACAAATTAAGTTCTTTGGTAGATCTTAAAGGAAAGAAACTCATAAATTTCAATGGGCATGAGGAGTTTTTATAGTACATTATATATATGTGAAAAATGCAATACTCAAGAATAGAAAACAATAAACATTTGATAATAAGCCTTCAATATAAGCTGTCACAAAATATTGAATAATTGTGACTGAGCATGCAGATTCTATTACAATAAGGTATTCTTTCCATTAAGTACTAGACTTGGATTTCTTAAGGATAATTTATTTTTGTTAAAGTATCAACCCTCTAAGATACTTTCTAGTAGAGGATAATCTTTACCAAATTTATTATGTATTTACCTAAACTATGATTTATGAAATAATAAATCAATACAGCAAAGAGTATATACAAAACCTAGTATATAATGAACAATCCATGGCACTATTTGCTATTCTAGATCCTGTGACATTGATCTTTATACGCCATTTTAATTCTATATCATAAAATGGATTTTATGCAAACCAGCTCTTTTGACGTTTCTGTGTGTATCATTTATGTTGTTACTTTCATCTCCTGTTTGCTACCTACCCCCAATGATTGTTCTGACACATGAGACATCCTGCCAACTCTGACATGACTATATCCATCTGAGGCAGAAGCTCATATACTTATTTGTGGAATTCAGGGTAAAAGGGAGAATATTCACTACTTTGAGAATCATATGTTGGTTATATACATTTCTTTTCCCCACATTCCATGTCTAAAACAGTTTACATAGAATCTTTTAGAATTCACAGAAAATTATTGAAAAATATCCACATTCATGGAACTCAAATAGACTTCATACAGTAAGGTGTGCTGACAGGCCTGTAGTCACAGCACTTTGGAGGCAGATGCCAGGGTTCTCACTGCCAACAGGATGCCATTTTCAAATTCAAAACTGACTTCATGAAATTCGCAGACAAATGGATGGATCTTGAAAATATCATCCTGAGCGAGGTAATGCAGTCACAAAAGAATGAACATGGTATGTACTCACTGTTAAGTGGTTATTAGCCCAAAAGTTTGAATTACCCAAGAGTCACATCACAGCAACAGTAGGGCTGAGTGGAAGTCCCAGATAGAGGAGTTGGAGAAGGGACTGAAGGAGCTGAGGGAGTTTGCATCACCAGAGAGGCAGCAACAGTGTCAACTGGCCTGACCTCCCGATGCTCTCAGAGACTGATCCACCAACCAAAGAATACACATGGAGGGACCCATGGTGCTGGCCTCATATTTGGCAGAGGAGGGTCTTGTTAGCCATCAGGGGGAGGAGAGGCCCTTGGGCCTGAGAGTGTTAGATCCCCCAGTAGAGGAGTATGCCAAGGAGGGAAGACGAGAGTGGGTTGGTAGGTGGGAGAATACCCCCATAGTGGCAGGGGGAGGGGGCAGGAAATGGGGAAGTTCCAAAGGGGAGCTCTGGAAAGGGGAAACATTTGAAATGTAAATAAAGTAGGAAAAATAAAATAAAAAATTTTTTTAAAAGAAAGAAGAAGAAAAGCAATGGAGGCCATCTGTGTTTCCTAATGCCTCTACCCAACTCCAGTACCACCCAAAAGAGTACAGAAATGAGAGACATGGATGAACTTATCTGTAGACAGGGGGTATGTTCTGTACAAGAAGCCTAGTGATTTAAACTGTGCTTCACATACATGTTTTGTGAAGAAGGTTTGAGAAGAAGTTTTGATGTAGGCTGCATGTGTATCTGATGAACAATAAACTCAGGCACAAATAAGAAAAATAATAAACCCATGATAACACTGATATTATGATATTTGAAGATGAATTTAGTATATTTCAAGGACATCTGTCATTTTTTAAATATTTGGTATGTTAATGTCATGGCATAAGACACATGCTGACAAAACAAAGAAACCTATATTTCATTAATTTAATAACAAACTCAATGCATATATATGTGTACACAGCAGTCTGTGCATATGTATAGGCATATTTGTTCCAAATATATGAGTTTTACTTAAGTTTTCAATGTCTTATTTTTGCTCAGATTTACTATTTTTTAAACACTTATAATTTATTCATTTTCTTTTCAAGTCTTAAATTTTAGACTCTTATT
This sequence comes from Rhynchomys soricoides, assembly GCA_019843965.1. Lineage (NCBI taxonomy): Eukaryota > Metazoa > Chordata > Mammalia > Rodentia > Muridae > Rhynchomys > Rhynchomys soricoides. Next base: position 6,945,408 of record JADRCH010000081.1, on the reverse strand, counting down.
TTTTAATTTTATGTGTGTATAACTAAATAACTATATAAATACAATTTCCTGAGTCCAATTGGCATTATGAATATTTATGTTTGTTTTTCTCATGGTAGGTTTTCATTGATATGCATGGCTAGAAGGATTAACTTCTAAAAATGACTAAAGAAGACTATTTCCTTTCTTATTGTCTCTCAAAAATTAAAAAATAAAAAACCTTTTTTTACAAGGTAAAATAAAATTCATTTTACAAGACATAACTCTTCCAAAAATGAAATTTTTAAGAAGAGTCAGCTCTACATCGATTAAGCTTTCTCTGAACAGCCAATTTTTACTTTTATCAATTTTTACAATTTTATCAATTTTTACAATTTTTATCAAATTTTACAATTTTATCAATTTTATCAATTTTATCAATTTTTACAATTTTTATCGTCCTTTTATTGAAGTGTTGTATTCTAGAAAGAATCTGGACTTCTGGCCAGTCTCAGGGGGAAGACAGTTCTATTTTTTTGTTTAAACACTGTTTAAATGGTGGAGGAGGAAGGAGACTCTCTTCTCAGGTGCTTAAACAACTAAATCTGAGACTTTTTTGTGCTAGTTCAATTGTCCTATGAGTACAAACAGACACAAGAGCCAAGATCACTAGGATGATGGAGCATCAGAAAATCAGTGGAGGATGGAAATTAAGCTGGACTGCAAGTTTAACCAGTGGCTCCGTGTTGGATGTAGAGTCAATTCTGAACACAGGTAGCATCTCAGGGCCATTTTCCTGAAGATAACTGATTCCCCCAGTAGCTATCAATTGCCAATATCTCCTCAACTATAAGTGGGACTTCATTGCTGTCAGGCTGGACTTGTGTCTGGCTTGACCTTATTCAGGTCTTGTGCATGTAGTCACACACACACACACACACACACACACACACACACACATGAATATTGACCAGTTATGCTGATATGTCTGGAACACCTCATTCTATTACAATATTTCTGTCCTCTTTTCTGTGTTGATCTCTAAGTCGAGAGTGGAGGAGGTATGATATAGTTGGAACACTCAGGACTGAGGACTCCTAGACCCTTATGCTCTACAAATTGGCCAGTTGTGGTTTGTTTGTTTGTTTGTTTGTTTATAACTATAGAGAGGTCTACTGTTCAGTAATCATTTTATATTTTCTGAATATATATATATATATATATATATATATATATATATAATATTTGGGAATCATATTTTTTACTAAGATAAAAAGGCAAGAATTTAGAGATCCCCTGTTCTGTCCTAACTGATCTTGGGTAGTTTCACATGGACCTCTGGCTTATTATAGGTGGTAAGATCTCAACTCTTCAGGATTTTGTCCCATGGTTGAAAATTTATTTCCATCTTCAAATTTTAATAATTACATGTATTATAGATTTTCATAGTACGTAAGCATAGAATTCTTTATAAAGCTCAACAGGTACAACATCTCAGCACATACTTTAATGCTATATAATTTTTTCATAGGTTTTAAATGACTGTGTCCCATATGAATTCAAAAGTTTAAACAATTTTCTAAATTGTTCCAAATCTGAGCCTTGCTCTCTATAAGTGGACAATTTTTCAAACATTATTATTTTCATGACATTCCTATACATATTATATTAAAGGATGAAAATTAAAAAATTGTTGTTCTAAACAGAAATTATAAACATACACAGACATAATTAGTTATATTTAAAATATCATATTTCTTTACAAAAGTAATGCAAATTATATCACTTCAAAAACCTAAATGGTTTTAGTCAGACAACATATGTTCCTTGAGTTTATGCTAGCTACTTGTCCTAGCACTGGGAATACACAAGGGAGCAAAAACTCAAATTGGTCTCTGCTTTAAGCAGCTTGGTTGAGAAGACTGAAATATTTACTTCACAACACAAAGAAATTTCAGCCTTGAAAGTGCTATGAAAAAATTATATAGTGCAAAGTATGTCCATAAAAGGGGAAGTCAGTCTATGAAAGTGATACTTAATTTAAGATCTGAAGAATGAGCCCTTACTACTATTTAAAAAGGCAGAGAAGAAAGGTGCAGGCAAGGAATCAGATTATACTGCACCCCTGTGGCAATAGGGAGTATGACAAATACGAGAGAACAATAGAAACACATTTAATTGAAGGGAAAAGTCAAGATAATCTAGTAGAGAATGCAGCTGAAGAGGTAGTTAGGGTCCAGCCAACCATCTACCCACAGTGCCTTTGTTATTTCAACAGTAATGAGAAGTAAAAGCAAAGTTTAGTTTAGGTAAGAAACATGATGAATGTTTTATGTGAAAAACCCCTTCAGCAGAAAATCAATTGGTGAAAGGTGTGGGTTAAATTTGGTTCATGCTGGCAATCTTGATATTGAGAATTCTAACATGTCTCCTGCTACCATTTGAACAAATGGCCAGGTTTGACCTCTTATTAAAATTTTGGTCTGAAGCCTGTGGCAGTCTTGAAAGGTAAAGGAAGGATTCAGTTGGACAAAATAATGTCATGTGGACATGCCACAAGAAAGGTGTTTGGATTATGTAGTCTTCTTTCTTTGCTTCCTAGCACACAAGGCAAGCAGTTTTTCTCCCACCATAATGAACCCTGCAGCCACAGGCTGAGCAATGAGATCAAGTGGTCATTGCAAACCAAAATAAGCCATCTAGTAGAGATTACACATGGACAAGACTCAAGAAGGCTACTAAGAGTAAAAGAGCAAAATCCTTACTCTTAAATGCCAAACTGGTTTAACAATCTGAATCAACTTGAATCGAAATCTAAGATCAAGAGCAGAACACACCCTGGCTAACTATTTGAACCTGTGAGGGAAGGAGCTTGGCCATCAGCACCTCTGATCTGCAACCTGACATTGCAGAGATTAAGTTGTTTAAGCAGATTCCTGTTGGCAGTTTTCTCGTTCATAGAAAGTCTTCACATACAAAAGGTACAAGATGAAGGCAGCGCTGTCTCAGTTGGTGATGTCGGACTTAGACTTTGAAACATTTATTAGCATGTGAGCATACATTGGGTGTAACAAGGATGGGTGTTAAAGTTATCTTTAAATTCTTATTTGATTATTCATGCCCATGGTCTATCAAAAACTGAAATCAGGAACTCTGAAAGGCTATGATATGCTTAAAGGCCAGGTGTGATTTTCAATTTGAACATTTTAATAGGACAAATTGGAAGCACCCCAGAATAATTATTTCCACATTCTTATGAGAACTGAATGAGATATGTTTTCCTGAAAATAGAATACAGCAAGCTGGAAAAGCAAATAAACAACACCCACGAGTTGTAGAAAGCAGGAATGTGAACTGACCTCGCAGCAGCCATACAGTCAACGATAACTTGAACATATAAGACAATGGGAATTTAGAATGAAACTGAAAAGACTCTTTTAAAGCTGCCATAGATGTCTGTAAGATGTTTCATGTAAGCTCTGGAAAGAACTAGTGAGATTTGTTCTCTGCTAACCAATTCTAATGGACAGGAAAAAAAGGTATTTGTTACATTACTTCAATTGAATGATCCTACCAACTATAAACCTTATAGATAAATAATAATGAAGCCAAAAGAAACAGATCTAAGCAATCTAAAGTATTTAAAAAGAAATAAATATGTATAAAAGTATATGATGAATATCCTAAAGTGAGTTTTGAGGGTTTTTTTGGGGGGTGGGGTGGGGTGTTTGTTTTAAGTAGAAAATGGGTTTTTGAGTTTTGTTAGTGATAGACTCTCATCTTAGGAAAAGCAGTGGTTATGAATGAAAGATAAAACCATATATGCTTTTTTTCCTACTGTTCTTCTTTTGACACTGGGGGTAAAACACAGTTAAATATAAAATCAAGTATATACTTAAAAAACAAATGCTGTGTAAATAGTATATCAAGTCAGCATTTCATGGCTGCAAGATCTGCAACCTTCTACTCTTCCAGCTATTCCTCTGACAAAGAAGTTAGGTCAATGGTGACTGCATCTGTTCTAAACATGTGGAAATTATATGTGTGTGCCTAAGCAATACATATTAAAAGTGTTTATATGGCATTTATGCCTCATTAAGTGTTAGAAAGGATCCAGTATGATTTAACCTGTGTGGAAAGATAGAGTTATATTTTATAAGGAATGTGAGCATCTGTGTTATGTGTTGAGCTCCTGTATATATCAACTTTTAAGTTGCTTTACTTGAATTTCATGTGTATATAAAGATTATAAGTATGATCTTTCAATAAAAATAAGTGTGTTATTTAAGATGTGATGAATATTGAAGACAAGCTTTGCAAATGGCTCAGTTTTAGCTTTAGCATTATTGGTTGTTTTAGTACAAGAGATATGAGGCTAGTCAATAATAGGTATTTAATATGTTCTAGGTGACCAAAAAGAACAACAACATTGCTATTAACAATACATAAAAAGTTCAGTTTTTAGTAACTAATATATTATATGTAACTATCTGGTATTGACTTTAAAGTCAACACGACTCTGGTGTTATTTGAACCTGAATGTACCTAAAGATAAAGAGAAACTAAGATAAAATTAACAGAAATGAAGAAACACATAACTACTTCTCTTCTTTAATAGCTGCCTTGCTGGAAATTGTTCTCATGCTGCGTAAAAAGTAATAGAGTTGAGCAATTTGGGTTTGTCAGATAGTGTACGGGACAGATCAAAACTGTAATTCTCGTGCCTCAGAGCTACTAAAGCAGGGTTTTGTTTTGTTGTTGTTTTTGTTAATGTTTTTGTTTTGTTTGTTTTGTTGGGTTTTGTAAATGCTTCTTTCATCTCACTCTTGGGTTTGCCGTTTATTTGCTTTACTGCTTTATTTGTTTTTCCTGTGTATATATTTAGCTGTTGAATTTTTTCCTTCCCCTGTTATAGCCCCAAGCTCCATTTCATCATTTCATGAAATTGTGTACACACACACACACACACACACACACATACAGAGAGGGGGGCACAATATTATACATTAAAGAATTGCATGGGAGGAAGACAAATGTATTCTTAAGAGATAAAACAGTTTGGCTGGTGAGGTGGCCCAACAGTTATGAGTCCTAACTGCTCTTACAGAGCAAATAAGTTCTGTTCTGAGCACCCAGGATGGGTGGCTCATATGCCTCTAACTCCAGTTTCAGAATATTTAACACCTTCTTCTGTCTGCAGCAGGAACCTACACATATGTGTGCATATTCACATGCAAACACATGAACATATAGAAAACTGAAGATAAAAATAAATCCTTTAAGAATGGAAAAAAATTAATGGAATGATATTAATGATTTCACCTATATTTCTATGTTTTTAGCTTCAGAAAATATACACATATTTGTCAATATGTTGCAACAAATTTTCCTTGGCTGATTTGACTTATCATTAAACTAAAAGTAAAATAAAATAAGGGACTAAACTGTTTTTGAAGGAGGTATTCAGTGTGTCATCGCCCTATTTCTCCATCCTTGATTTCACTTACAATGCATTTTTCTGTATCATAAGATGTTCTTAACTTCAAAGGAAACAGAGAAACCAAAGCATGAAAATGTAGATGTGCACAGCTTCCATGCACATGGAGTGTGGCCAAAGAGACACCTTATACAACTAGGAAAAGAAAAATCTGCATTACTTAATAGAGCAGGGAGCCAATTAAGAGCAGTCCCTTATCCGGTTTAATTAGGCTAACTACAGGTAAGGGAATCCTATGGTACAAGGAGGAGCATTAGGTGGTGCATTCTCTCTGTATCTCTTTCATCTATGACCCCTCCACTGTGACAATGTTAAAGATACACAGTTCTTGACTTTCACCTGGGATTGTCCTTTTAATGTGGAATTTAAATGAATTAATGCTTTCACATTACCAAAATTACGCCCTACAGTGGAAAAGGGGCTAAAAAATTAAATGTTCTTTTATTTATTTTCAACATTAAAACCAAATCATGATAATTTGTGATAAATTTCAAACTTAATAAGTTGATAGTATGCAAAAATCTATGTGCTATGTTAATGAAAAAGGATGCTTGAAACATTAAGTGTACAGGGCCAAGGACTAAGACTAGCAATTTGTAGATGAAATCTGAGAGTAAAGAACAATATCTTTATAAAATATATGTGATTCTTTTGGAGCAATGCTGATATATTCTTCATTTGCTGTAACTTGGAATTTTGAAAAGATGTGATTAATAAGCCTAGATCTCTGCTTCTATCCTTTCTTGTTTATTGATTTTGGTAATTAAGAAATAATAAAAATCCACAAGGGGGCAGGAAACCAAAAAAGAAAATCTTTCAACCATGACTCAAATATTCACATGCATATTCACACAAAAATATATGAACATACATATTCACAAAAGCTGAATATTAAAGAACTAAGTAACAGGGTATCCAAAGCTGTTTATTTAGATGAAGTCAGAATCTAACATGGAATAGGTGGAGATTTCAACATCATGAAAATATATGAAATATTACCATATGGGAAGAATTGTAATTTGAATAGTTTAGAGAACACTGAAACACTTGATGTGTGAAGTTTCTGCCTTCATTTTGAAGAATATATTTATTTAATTTAATCTGAACTTTTACAATGGAGGAACATCTTTGATCAATGACTGAACACAGTGAAGAGGTTCCTCAGAATTCAGCACCAGTAAAAGGAGATGCTACAGTAACTGAGGTTCTTTTATAGGAAAGAGGATTCTGTACAAGTAGCATCATTAAATAAAAGGTTTCAGTAATGTTCTTATCAAACTTTGTTCTTTGAGTAGGATTTTTGTCTTCCTTTAGTTCATATATCTGACAATCAGGATAATGAACCATTCACAGAATATATAACCAGAAACAATTATAAAAATTTAAATTATAGTATTGTGCAATTGTTGGTATATGTATATAAATTTTTAAAATGTATCTATAACGAGTGACTAATCTGTACCTCTCTATATAAAAAATTTCCTTAATTTTTGAGAGTATGTGGCAAGATCATTATAGTGTTTGCGAAGACAAATGGACAAAGAAGGGAGAGGAAGAAGAAGAATAAGAAGAAAAAGTAGGAGGGGGAGGAGGAGGAAGAGGAGGAGGAGGAGGAGAAGAAGAAGGAGAAGGAGAAGGAGAAGAAGAAGAGGAAGAAGAAGGAGACTTTTAGCACCAACGATCACCTAACAAAGCAGGGGAAAGCAAAATGTGTCAGACTGTTCTGTTATCTCCCTGTTCATTTTCATCTAGCTTCATCAATGAATATTTTCTCTGGTAAGCTTTCTTTCACACAGAAGGCTTCAGTGATTCTTATACTATATAGAAATTATTTTTTTCATTGTTACAAAATTACCCTGACTGACTTTAATATAAAAACATTTAAAATAAAAATTTCTAAATTTTGTCTAGGTATAAGTACACAGTGTCAACATCAAGGTATTAGAGATTATGCTTGTCTTACCAGTCTGATCTCTATCCCTGAAAGTAAATAAATAAGAAAATGAATAACATTTTCTAATGAGAAATTAATCATAATGTAGCAATACCATTATGACTTCATTTCAATATATTTCTGTAACCTTAATTTAAATGACCTCAGCTTTTCATATTACTTTGTGTGAGGAGAGAAATATTGTCAAAAAGCATTTGTTCAATGCCAATTTTTCATAATTTTGCACATTATTATTCAGTGTCTTGAGGAAAATCCAAGATGAAGACCTTATGCTTTGCCAAAATGTACAGTTGTGTGCCCATGTTAATCTTTAGTGGCAAGGAAGAGAAAAAGCTAGTAGATTTTTTGATAAGATGGATACACTTCTGTAATTCATTCAACTGATGCAAAGTCACAAGATCCTCAGTGGTGAGCTGTGTTTAGTGACTGTAAATGTTTATATATATGAATAACCAACAACCCAGGCTAGCTGTTTTAACTGGAAGAAAACAGAAATACAACATAAGCTAAATTTTATGGAAAAGGTAGTGAACAGATCTTTTGACAACATCAAAGCGAACTATTGAAAAATTTTAACAGTAGGCCATGAAATTTAAAAGAGCAATCATGCATCAAAAACAAGCAAAACAGTAAAAGGACATTTGTAAAAATAAATAATAGAAAAGCAAATGTATCACTGAGGAGGTCTACAGTCCTACTGCGAGCAACATTACGAACATATTATCATCTACAATGAGTCAGAATAATAGTCCTTTTAAGTTTTAATGAAAAAGCACGGAAGCATATAAACAGCATTCGACAGTTAAGGAGTGTAGTAAATAAGATTGTGCCGCTTATGAAAAGGTTTTGTGACGCAGTTGTTTATTCTGGAAAATAAAATTGTTTCCTGTGTCTGTTAACAAGCCTTGCTTTGTGAAGCACAGACTTCTGTGGGGCTGACTCCTGTTTGGAACCTTTCCACACTAATTACAAAAAGGAGAAAAGGCGGTGTTGATAAATGCTGCACTCCTTGGCCTCTTTCAACAGCTCTCTCAAAAAATTAACTCGGTTGTAACCCTGTGTGAATAATAGCTTTGTGGCAGTAGTTGAGAGAAACATATTGTTAATGATTGCCATCTTGCTGGGCAGAACGTTGGACAAATGTTACATAACAGTGAAAGATGTGAGTTTGCAGAGCATTGAAAGACTGTAGTTCAGTTTTGTCCTAAGAACCCGCTCATGTTGACTTTGAGAACCATCACCAACAGGCCAGAAGAAAACTGTGCCAACTTAGAATAGTTTAAAAAATTACAATATTTTTATATTATCTTGATTCCATGTGTTTAGGTAGAATTAGCTAAGGTGTAATTTCTCAGAAAACTCAGGTAAAGAAAAAAGATTGGCATTGTATTTAATCTTAGTAACTCATTAAAATGCATATGCCACTTATGGTTAATAAGCACAAGTAATTTTCCTGTTTCTGAATAAAACATACCTTAGAAGGCACATGCGCCCATGTAAAGCAGAGATGAAAGAAAGAATGCACACTCTGATCAACTGAATCCATGGCTTGATTTAGTACCTAGAAAATATAAGAGAACGCTGTTTTAACTGTTACAAGAAAAGCTCACTGTATGAAATAATTAATCTCATGTGCATATTGGTTCCCATTCTGAGACCAGGATTCAAAGTCATTTTCATACTATCCATGGGATAACATTCTTACTTTCATGCCCTAACTTCTCCTCTCAACAACATACATATCTGTGAGTGAAATGGAAATCAAACATGTCATCAGAAATTCTGCATGGAGTATCAAATTAAAAGTCCAAATCGACAAACTCACATACAGTTGAGAAGGAAATCTCTGTATAACTGCTAAGTGAGCAACGGAATCTGGTGAAACAAGCAGACAAGGGGGTCCTGTTTCTTATAGAGTCTTCATCCATATGATCGAATAATTGTGTGTGTGTGTGTGTGTGTGTGTGTGTGTGTGTGTGTGTGAGTGAATAGAGATCCAGGTATGGGGTGTACATAGAAAAGTAAGCCTATAACCAGCTTCCAGTCTGTGAATACCATTTAAAGCAGGAAAAAATTAGATGGCTATAGTGTATAACGTCCTCTGAGAGAGTAAAGAAGTTGAATTCTAGAATTGGAGGGCAGTACGGAAAGTCTCAGAAAAACAAAAAAAGCTTCCTAGGCAAGGAAATACTTGAGATAGATTCTGATTTATAAGACCAAAATAATAAAAGACCTTTCTCTTTTTATACTATTGTTCTGTTATTTATCCAATGTACATACGCAAACATACTAACTCAACAAAAGTTTCTGTAATAAACAGACTAATAAAATATGCATTAAGTTTATTAATCAAATTATCATACCGTCTCTCTTGAATACATACAAGTGATTTTTGTTTTAAAAAATCTAACGGCTATTTAGAAATAAACTTATTATCTCATGAACTTCAGCCTAAAAATGGCAAAAGTGAATATATTAAGTGAACCAATGACAAAGGAACACCTTTATAATGAGGTATCGTGCTAAGTCTCCTCCTGCTATTTTGTAATCTACTCATTAGCAAATTACAAAACACAATTCTACTCTCAGGAAAAGTGTTGATGGCCTATCTGATACTCTGTTCTATAGAAGCATATACAAGGATAATGGAAACCATGACTAAAACGATCACACAAATGTAAAAATAGAATTTAAAAAAAAATGCAAAATAGAAAATTATATTCAGTAATCTGCAAGTACAAATGAAGAATTTATTTTGAACAAAGATTAACATATTTTAAGAAAAATCTACATTGGCATTGGTGAGATGACTCGGCAGATAATGTGCTTGCTATGCAAGAATGAGGACATGGATTTTAGATCCGTGGTACCAGTATAAAATTCAACTATAGTAGTAATTCTAATGCTGGGGAAGGAGCAGAGACTGTTGTATCCCATAAGCTGATTGGCCAGGCACTGGATCCAAAGGGAGAGCTCCAGGTTCAGTGAGAAATGCTGTTACAAAATATACTGTGAAGAGCAAGAGAGGAAGTAGCCTTAAGTCAACTTCTGATCATCACGGGAACAAGAACAGGCAAGCATATCCATGCATAGACATATAAATACATGAACATCTCATGCCTACACACCTAAAAAAAAAAGAATGAATGAACAAAAGAAGAGGGAGAAAGACACAGAGAAAGAGAAATGGAATAAGTGCTGTTACCTAGACATATTTTCACAGTCATGGGAAGAAATCATAGTTTGAGGTCAGTAGTGAGAAGAGAGAATGTATGAATTCAGTAAGGGCTGAAGTACAGTGTATTAAAAGAATATCATTGATTGAATTTCCACATCATGGGTCATCCAAATTGAGGACAAACTTACTGGGATGGCTATATGTTAAGTTTAATGATTTAAAGAAAGAGTTATTTATAAAAAGTGATACTTGTACAAAAAGCAAATACATTCAAAATTAACTTAAGAAATATATCAATAAGCTAAAATTAAAGAATAACATAACATAAATTTTTGTATTTAAATTTTGTATTTAACTTGTAATAGAATCAATATTATAAACTTTAATTTTTACATAAAATGAATATTTCTAACGCTGGATTTATAGTAAACATGGCTAGAACTCAAATGTCCTCGGAAGAACTCTAACACTGCTTTTTAACACATTTTTCCTATTAGCATATTTGCTGTAATTTTTGCCTGGAATTGCAACTACACCAAGTCACTGGGATTGACAGATTTCAATCCAATTAAATGCTCATATTATGAGTCAGAAAATTAGAGAAAAGTTTTGAAAAATTGTTCTAATTCTCAACTTTGGATATTTAGGATTTTTCTTCATAATTTATTGTTTATGAAGAAGCAACCAAGTCATGGCCATGAGTGAGGTTCACTTCAGAAATTTATTCATTCAAGACAAAGAAACCCTTATCTTAACCTTAAGTCTCTGCAGAACATAGCATGCTCACAAAACTAGGTCACAGCTTTTTAAAAGATCTTTTCCCATTCTGTAGGCTGCCGTTTTGCTTGAACCATGGAGTCCTTTACTGTATTTTTTAGCTTCATGAGGTCCCATTTATTAATCATTAGTCTTAAAGTCTGTACCATCGCTGTCCTGTTCATAAAGTCCTTTCCTGTGCCAATGAATTTAACTCCAACATCACTTTTGATTGGATTTAAATCACACTCAGTGAGATGGAACCCATATCTGACACAGCCAAAATGACCAAGAATCCAAGTGTAGATAAGCTATGGGCCTTAGGGGAAACCTACAACTTTCTCTGCTAAAGTAATGTAGCCATGAAATGGCACTTAATGACTTACTGCTATACCCATAGATCTGTGTCTCACTCAACCCTCATCAGAGAAGCTTCTTTGCGTAGTAGAAGGTAATTGACACAGAGACCTACAACTGAGCAATGTACAGAGAGTAAGAGATCTTGGCACACACGGTATTAAATGAAATCTCTTTATCAAACTACTCTCCCCAAGCTTCAGAGAACTCGTCAGAAGGAAGAGAAGGCAGAAAAATTATTGTAAGAGCCATAGGTGATAGATCACTGCATTGAAATCATACCCTCCATATCTAACAGGCCCAATACTCAGATGAACTTGTAGAGACTGTGACAACATGCTTAATACCTGCAGAAGTTCAAACTAAATTCCCAGCACCAAGAAGGGGAAGTGGACAAAAGTCCCACCGTTAACCAAGACACTTTTCTGGGAAAGGGAAAAATCGTTTTCTTCAATGGAGAGTCCCTGTGTATATCAATCACATTGAAATGGATACCCTGTGCCCAGAAATAGTTGGTCACCACAAAATAAATTCCATTTTGTGGGTTTTTGTTAGTTATGTTTTGATATTTTTCTTTTTTTTTTTGTTTTGAGTTTTGGGGGGTCTTGCATTTATATCTTTTGTAAAAAGAGAGAACTCATGAAGTTGGATGGGTAGGAAGTTCTGGAGGACTGTGCAGGTATGAAGGGAGGGGAAAGAGTAGGTCAAAGTATAGGACATGATTACACAGGAATAACAGCAGGACCACAGGAGCTGCTGCAGTACACCTGAATTACCAGAGGAAGTCATAAGGAAACAAATTAAAATACTTTTTACAGACAAAATATAAAAGGAATCCTATAGGATTTCCATTTTAGCAAATCCACAATAGTTCTATTTTTACAACAAGAAGGAAGTATTGAGATTCCTGCATGTAGGAGAGAACATTTTAACACATTAACATTGTGAAGTCCTTCAGGTTCAGTACCCCATTAGCAAAGGGAAGGTCTACATTAATATCAAAAAAGTTAAGTTTATTTGTAGGTATCTGATAAAGCAGACAGTTGTTCTGTCACAAAACCATGTTTCTCTAAAATACAACTTTAGAATCAAAGTCACAAAAGCCATGTATTGGTGTGTGTGTGTGTGTGTGTGTGAGAGAGAGAGAGAGAGAGAGAGAGAGAGAGAGAGAGAGAGATACAGAAGTTGAAGTGAATGTTGATACTACTCTTTCTGATGATTGAATTATAACCAAACATCATTTTATGTTATTACAGATAGTATCTGGGTAGAGTTTCCAAGGGTGAAGTCACAGGTCCAGGAGTACACAAGTCCCAAGAAGCTTCAGTGAGAATCAGCGGCAGGCCTCAGGATACACTTCTTGATATAGATATATTTAAATTTTTGTGTTTACAAATATTCTTACAGTTTCTTTATTTTACATTGTGTCCTGTCTGTATTCCTGGCTTCACTAAACTGAGTTTCTCAGAATATTTCTTGGAGCATCTTTGTTTTAGAAGAATGTCCAGCACTCATTTTCACTCTTGTTTTGGCTTTTAATGTTTTCTTTTAACTTCTACAGTTCATTATGCTAATTGTGATGAACTGGAACAGTTCCATTAACAGAATTCATTTCTACATATATAGCATGATCAACATTAGAGAGTTAATTATATTTCAATTAATGAATGGTATTTAAATTAGTAAAAACCTGAATAGAACACTATACTGTAGTAAAAAAAAAAGTTAAAATAGTTTTAAAAATAATTTTCTATAAAAATGTTATATCTTTGAACTTTTTTTTTTAATAGTTTAATGCCTAATAGCTTGATGCCTATTCTAACAGTATTTTAAGCTCATTGATTTTTATACATTTTAGTTCTGATCAATGTGAATGTCTGAATTTTTAATTTATTTTCAAGTTTTTATAAGAAATTTCATAAATTTGAGTTATTTAAGATTTATGAGAACTAACCCCAGCAGACACTGGCCTTAGGACCTGCTTTTCCTACTCATAATATTGTTGCAAAATGTTCAGAAGAGTTCTTTGCAAAAGGTTCCATCTGAGTAGCCTTTCTTTTTCCTTCTCACTCACTTGGATTTAATATGCTGTCTCTCAAATTTTTAAAGTGAGAATAGAATCTGTTAACTGTTTATAAACTTTGTATTTATGCTAATAAGATGTCTCAAAAGACCAAAAGAATTTTTTAATACTATGTGTGTTATACCCCCTGAACATTCAATCAAGAAATCTAAATGCCAGTGCAAACCTTCTCATTCCCCACTTTTGCAAGTCTACAGCAGTGTATTTCAAAACATTAAAGTTATTAATTGCTGATTTTATCAGCCCATAAGCCTATCAATGGAAAATCAACTATTTCTAACTATGAACCTTTCCCAAATCCAAGAGTAAATGCATGGATATTAAAGACTAAACCCAGTTACGTCAAGCTTTACATATTTTATACTTTGCTATATTCTTTTGTAGCTTTCTGCCTGAAGCATAGGTAGGAGTGTAAAGCTACTTAATGACATACCCAAAAAACTCATCCTGGAAAGTGAATATTTGCAAGACCATAATTAACTCACTACAGTGAAATAGATAGATGATAGATAGATAGATAGATAGATAGACAGACAGATAGATAGATAAATATAGTCTACTTTGGGAATAGGACTGATCAACACAACTAAATACATGTCTGAAAATTCTGTTAACTGTATCCAATTAGCTCCTAATTTTGAGATCAATACTTGTGTGGCCCAAAATGACCTTGAGCTTTTGCTAATCCTGCTTCCACCTCTCAAGTTCTAGAATTACAGGTGTATACCAGCAGTGCAGACATTAACTTCCACTTACATGCTTTTTCAAAAAGCAGGTAGATCAATTCTTTATTTTTTTTAAATTCTTGATATAATTAAACTTACGTTTCAATGTTTTACATGTTGCAGTTTCATTGTTGTCATAATTTATATATTTTGTTGTATTTCTGTAAAATCATAGACAAGATATGTGTAGTAAAAATTGCAGTTCTAGATGGAAAATAGAAATTCTGCTATTAAAAATAATATAGTCTTTGGTTGATAAGGAGAAAAAAGTATATAAATTAATATAGCTTATGTATAATATAGTACATGGATATTTAACATGCACCTACATTTTCAAATAAAGCCATCAAGACTGTTAATTTACCCATATAGTCCTTTTCAAAAGAGCCACATAAAATGTATATCAATTATTTTTTGCTAACTCTATCAAATGCCTGTTTGAGCTAATTATTTCCTTCCCTTTCCCTCACATTAGTTCATTATATCATTTGAAATCCAGTTTCTGCCACAGAAATTATTTTAAGACCACATTTCCCATTCTTTCTTGGCTGAATACATTTTGCTCAGAATAAAAGTCATAGAAAAAAAGTCCTTGGCTGCATAAAAGTCCTTTGTTGGTGCTTTTGAACTCCCTGGTTGTGGACTACAAAGAGTCCGGCGCTCTGCCTCTCACCCCTGTAGAACAGAAAGGGTGTCTTTTGTGGATCTTGATATACAGGATACATTACTGAGTGCCTTTAAAAGCTGTATGAACCTTGATGGAAATCAGAGGTGAAAATGACAGTTCAAATGTCTAGTCTGGGTTTAAAAGATCTACGGTAATATATTTTTCTTCATAGCAGATGCAGATAAGACAGCGAGAGTTGTTCTACCAGTAAAAGCAGGCTCGGACTTACGGTCACTACTTTGTACTCCCCAAAGTCATAGCCCCATGGACCTCGGAAGCAGACTCGCCTTCCACAAGTGACGCTAGGAGCAAGGAAACATGATTTTGCTTATCAAGACTGGATGAGGTTTAAACCATCAGTGTCTTTTAATTGTAAGATGAAATTTGCATTTAAGGTGCCCAGCTAACAATACATCTGCTATTTAACCAAGATTAAAGATTTCACATCTGACTGGAAGATACTAGTGCTTAAGCCAATCCTTGAGTTAACATATGAGTCCTATGAATGCCAGTTTTATTGAAAATAAAATGAGTTTAATCTTATGAAAAGCACGGATTCATTGCATGGGTTGGACACTCAAGCACACATGAGGAGAGCAGAGAATATGCAGACGGAAGAAGGAAGAAAGTTGATCAGAGAAAAAAACACAATAATGCTCTGTTGTGAGTCAGGAAGTCCAAATTTATATGGAAATTAAAGGAAAGAAAAACACTGTCTTTGAATAAAGAGTGCTCATTAATGTTCAATGGCAAAGTAGGTTGCTCCCTGCAAGGTCATCATTGTCCTGATGCACTGGCTGTTGTGGTAGCTATACAGGCAGGCATCCCTGGGTGGGCCTAGGAGCTTTGCTGGTTGGCAACACTGTCAGTCTGAAAAACAAAATAACGATATGAACTGAAGTGTCTGGGGAGGAGCTTGGCCAATTAGACTTCTGGGATTATCAGTCTTCCGAGGACCTGTGAACTCCACTCAACAGCCTTTACTTTCTTCTATCTTCTAGACTTTTCAACAGTTCCATTGTGACTAATTTTTGACATTTAATTTTAAATATCTGGTTTACAGTATTACTGAACTAATATTACTGCAGTTCATCCCAAAGAAGTATCTTTGCAATAAATAGAAACTATTTCACTATTGCTACAATTAATAAAAATGGAAAGACAAAGGAAATCTAAAGTCTTTCTATACCTATTGTAAAGGAGTGGACCATAGGCCTGATAAAATTGGCAAAATGTATTAATACTGTATCTCATGAAATAGAACTACAAATATTTGTCTAATGTCACCATGGTAGCATATCTTTGTGTGATGCACTAAAACAACTACTCTAAAACTGGGCCACTTATTTAAGTTCACAGCTGCAGAGGTTGTGAATGTTTCAGTATCCAAACCCTTTTGGTATTCAGAATATAAACAATGGTTATATATTTGAACCTAATCTTGTTTTATAGCATCGATTACCACTGCTGGAATTATGCTTTACAAATACATGGTAGCATTTTTAGCATACCTTGCCAGACTTCCACTATTTCTTCTGCTATGACAGAATAAGAAAAATCAGTCTTCCATGCCCATTGTTCATTCTTTATGGGGGAATAATATAAAATCTCCTGGGCTGAATGATATATATATATTTTTTTTTTTAATTAATTAGAGATATATAGCTCTGTCTTGAACATTTTCTATACTTCAAAGAACACCTACATGTAAACAGAAAGAGAGAAAGACAGAGAGAGACAGAGAAATAGAGACATACAGAGAGAGACAGAGAGACAGAGACAGACAGAGACAGAGACAGAGACAGACAGGGACAGTTTATGGGTTCCTACTAAACAAATACCCAAAAAAAATTATATCACTGGGTTATGAGATTATTAGATGCTGGTAGATTTAATCTAGAAGGTATTGAGTAGTATTTTTTCTATGCTATTTAGTAGTTGATCAAGTGCCTACTTCTCTTATCAATGCTGATAGAATTCTGGCTAAACTTTATTCTCACCAGAATTTAGTATTATGTCTCCTTCCCTTTATTGTTTATATTTAGCTCTTCTCTTGGATATACAAACTGCAGCATAGTTTTAATACCCAGTTGCTTGATAAATCTTGAACTTAACTCCCTTTTCATATCTTATCTTAGGTATTATCAGAATCAGACTTCATGTGAAGGGTTTATGTGATGTGAGGAGCACTCACAGTAGAATCTGTTCAGTAAGTCCAGTTGAATAGGCCTGGAAAAGACAGAAATATGAATTTTATTGCAGGTGGAATCTCAGAATTATCCTGACTCTGCAGCCCTAGAATTATAAAAGAGAGCAAATATGACTTCTTTCTAGGATATAACTGCACTTTATAGCCCGTTTAATGGATTTTTTAACTATGTACTGAATGTCAAGAAGATATCTGTGTGTTCTCATCTGAAAGAAATATGAAATTCCTTTTGTATGCCTTTATTTCCAATAATCTGGAACTGATTTTTGTGTATTTGTAAGTTAGAAAACAAGAATCACATTTTTTTCTTTTCTTCCTTTTTTTTTTGTCTGTATTAGATTAGGTTTCTATTTCTGTGATAAAACCCCACACCCAAACCCTACATGGAGTAAGGAGGAGTTTATTTTATTAAGCAACTCTTTGGTAATACTTCATCATTTAAGTAAGCCAGGGCAGGAATTCAAATCAGGAACCTGAAGGCAGGAAATGAATAAACAATCATGGAGAAATAATGCAATACTGCTTACTTCCTTTCTCCCCATGGCAAAAATAAATAAATAAATAAATAAATAAATAAATAAAGGATTTTTTTCATGTTTACTTATAGAACCCAGGTCCCCTTGTTCAGCTCAAAATGAGCTGCACCCTACCACATCAATCCTATCTTACACTACAGACTTTCTTACAAGCAAAGTGATGAAGCTATTTTATCAATTGAGGTTTCTCTTTCAGACAAATCCATTGTGTCAATTTGACAATAAAAAGGAGGGTAGTGCCCAAGTCATACCAAATATTAAAAATATTAGTTGTATAATTTGGAAAATTCTTCTGTTTATCCCACTCTGCTCTTTCCATTCCCAATGTTGCCAACAGGTATCAATGTTTATAATTATGTTTTTTCTTTCATCATTTGGTACTATAGGAAGGCCCTCTTTAATGAATTGTCTTTGCTTATTAACAAACTTAAAAATGAAAACTAAGATACCATTATGTCAGCACTTAGGAAAAGCCTGAGATAATATGCTTTGATAAAGGTGGTGTGGTGTAGGAACGGTGGATATGGGACCCTGAGATTCCACCTCAAACCAATTAGAATGGCTAAGATCAAAAACTCAGGTGACAGCAGATGCAGGTGAGGATGTGGAGAAAGAAGAACACTCCTCCATTGTTAGTGAGATTGCAAGCTGGTACAACTACTCTGGAAATCAGTCTGGATGTTCCTCAGAAAATTGGACATAGTACTAACTGAGGACCCAGCTATACCACTCCTGGGAATATACCCAAAAGAGGCTCCAATATACCCAACAAGGACACATGCTCCACTATGTTCATAGCTGCCTTATTTATAATAGCCAGAAGCTAGAAAGAACCCAGATGAAGAACACAGGAGTGGATACAGAAAATATGGTTCATTTATACAATAGAGTACCACTCAGCTATTACAAACAATGAATTCATGAAATTCTTAGGCAAATGGATAGAACTAGAAAATATCCAGACTGAGGTAACCCAGTCACAAAAGAACACATATAGTATGCACTCACTGATAAGTGGACATTAGCCTAAAAGCTCAGAATACCCAAGATACAATTCACAGAACACATGAAGCTCAAGAAGAAGGAATACCAAAGTGTAGAAGCTTCAGCCCTTCTTAGAAGAGGGAACAAAATACTCATGGGAGGAAATATGGAGACAAAGTGTGGAGCAGAGACTGAAGGAAAGGCCATACAGAGACTGCCCAACCTGGGGATCCATCCCATATACAGACACCAAACCCAGACACTATTGTGGATGCCAAGAAGTACTTATGGACAGGAGCCTGATATAGCTGTCTCCTGAGAGGCCTTTCCAGAGCCTGGCAAATACAAATGCAGATGCTAGCATACAATCATTGGACTGAGCACTGGGTCTCTAATGGAGGAGTTAGAAAAAGGACTGAAGGAGATGAAGGGGTTTGCATCCCATATGAAGAACAACAATATCAACCAACCAGACTTCCCAGAGCTCCCAGGAACTAAACCACCAACCAAAGAATAAACATGGAGGGTCCCATGGCTCCAGCTGCATATTTAGCAGGAATGGCCTTATCAGATATCAATTGCAGGAGAGGTTCTTGGTTCTGTGAAGGCTCAATGGATGCCCTAGTATAGGGGAATGCCAGGGTGGGTATGTGGGAGTGGGTGGGCAGGTGGGTGAGCACCCTTATAGAAGCAGGGAGAGGGAGGATAGAATAGAGGGTTTCCAGAGAGAAAGAGGATAACAGTTGAAATGTAAATAAATAAATAAAATATTCAATTTAAAACGGAAGAAAAGATGATACAAAATAATACATTACAAGATTCACTCCTGAGAAGCAGAGTCAGGCAGATGTCTGAGTTCGAGGCCAGCCTGGTCTACCGAATGAGTTCCAGGACAGCCAGGGCTACACAGAGAAACTCTGTCTCGATAAATAAATAAATAAATAAATAAATAAATAAATAAATAAATAAATGATTCACTTGTGTTTTAATATAAGTGAATATCCCTCAACATTATGGAGTCCTAGAAAATAATTTATTTCTTTCTACCTAGGAAAGTAAGGGTGAGAGTATTGGCTTATCATGGCTCATCTCTACTTTGGTCAACTGCTACCTTTGAGGGTGTCAACAGTGTTGGATGGCACATCTCTAATTCCTAACGTTTACCTGACAGGGATATCTTTTATAGAAATCTCTGTGAAAGGAAGAGAAAGACAGCTCTTAAGCCTGGAAAAATAACTGATAGTTCGTACTTAGCAATAACTCATTGAACCTGCCTAGAGATTTCATAGTAGCAGTGCAGAACAGAAAGTCAAACAAAGAAGAGATTTGGCATAATGTCCAGGAGGTTTTCACAAATATGTCTAGTCATTCAGAAACAGAGCAGAAGACAGACTTTGTAAAGGATGGTTGAAAACCCAAGCCAACTTTGCTAGCTGCCCTATCCCAAATTCTTTAAGGTCTGTATGTAAAAGGATAAGAGCTGTCCCTGGAATAATACATAGGAAATGCCAACTCAAAGAGGGAAACTACACTCAAGAAAAAGAAAGAAAGTAATCTTTCAACAAACTCAAAAGAAGATAGCCACACAAACAATATAAACAACATCAATAATAACAAGAGCTGTCCCTGGAAACGTCTTAGAGACACAATACATCTAAACTCACACATCGTTCTCATCTGAATGACCTGTGGCAGAATTTCTCTTCTCTAGCTTGTCTTATTCGAACATTTCTTTTTAAAACGTAAAAACAAACATGCATGGTTTTTAGAAGACTTTTTATTCTTCAATAAATGTCTGACATTTTGAAATGCATTTTAGGTCTTCAAGAAGACCTTGTTTATGTTTGGATTTTACAAAATTGCTCAAAACTTTAGAATCCCAGTCTGAGTTTCTCACATTTTTCAATCTTAATTTTTATTTGATTTGAAATGGTCCCTTCCTTACCTATAAATACAATTATTTCTATTTATGTACTGATACAGGTAAATTGGTAAATAAGCTAATGAAGATACATTTACACAGATAAAGCTGCCTTTCTGTATATGTCACAATTGTGGTTTTTATCTTTAAAAACATGAACAAACTGGAGATTGAAGCTGCTTCTAGAAATTTTGCCTGGGACAGCTATCCCATACAGGCATAAATAAACTTTCTATATGACTTATTCAGGCATCTTGGAAGTTTTTCTCTTCAGGTACACCATAACAAATGCACACAATCATAGCACATATTCTCCAATCGTGTGGTCTATATGTTTCCACTAAATCAGTGATATAAAAGTATTCAATTGCTACAAACTGTTTTAGACTTCTTTACTTTGAAAATCAGTAACTGAGAATTATACTAAAATATGTTTAGATAATGATAGATCATCCTCCATTGCTTCACAGACCCACTTGTGTTGTAAATGTCTACGATGGCATAGAATGTGAACTGTTCCTCCGTAGAAACACTCCACACAAAGTGACTCGATCTAAGATTTATATCTTTAAACAATTTTAAATTAGTATTACTATAGACAGATAATTTCTAGAATTTTTTCTTCCTTCTTTTCTAGGTTTCTGCATTCCTCATATTCTGTGAGGACTGACTCTTACAAACCAAACTTACCTGATTTTGAACACTCTGCTCTGACAATTTTTTTTTAATTATTATTAACAGGTGTAACTCCCCATTGTGATCACCCCAGCATTTACATTTTGTGGGAATGCTGATATTTTCTTAGAAGAAAACACACTTATTTGTTAAAGCTATTATACTTCTTTCTGTAATTATGTTTTTACCCCATATCATCTTCAAGTTCCCTATATTTGTAGTATGTTTCAACAATTTAGAAAGTGTTTGGTATTTTTTCATTTTCTCACTCATTACTAATATTATTTTTTACAGTGTAGCAATGAACTTACATTTTAGCCATTACTGCTTTCCCCCACCAGTGTCTGTGAAGCTAGACCTGACCTGTCTGCTGGGAAGTCTGTCTAGTCGTGGATTATTCTGATCTTTGTTTTAGCATAAAGTGGAAATCATACCACAGAATATGCAAAATGCATGAAAGTACTTTGAGTGGCTTCTCAAATCATCACAGTGATCATGGTCGTCTGGAACACTTTAAGGTAAATCTCAAGCTTGTCAGCTTTCACCATTGTCTTCCTAACAAATTGTTCAAAGGTGTTTGTAAGGTTTTCAACTGACTGTGCTGTCAAGGTGACACTATGCTATAGTAAATGGCATCACTCCTAAAATCAGTGACAAATAATTCAATTGTTTTTGGTTTAGATTGGTTTGGGTTGAATTTTTGTATATAGCTGGCTCTCTCTCTCTCTCTCTCTCTCTCTCTCTCTCTCTCTCTCTCTCACGTGTGTGTGTGTGTGTTTGTGTGTTCATATGTTTACATAGATACATGCAAAAATATGGGTGTTCATGTTGAGACCAGAATTTGATGAATTTGATGTAAGGTGTTGCCTTCAATTGCTTCTCAACCTTATAGCTTTAGATAAAGGGTCTCTCTTTGGAGCTTACCTATGTAGCTATACTGGCTGTCATGCAAGTCCCAGAGAGCAAAGTGTGTATATAGCCTCAGAACTGAGATTACAGATATGTGCTTCCGTACTGGCTCTTGTATGTGAAGATCAGAGTTCTGAGATTTGTGCTTATCAAATAAGGATTTTACAGACTGAGCCATCTCCTCAGGCTCAGCTTGTTCGCTTTATTTTTAAACAAATCTGTTGAAGGACTGAAGAGATGGTTCAGCCAATAATCATGCCTACTGCCAAGTCTGATGACATGAACTTGATCACCAGGATCCACAGTAGTCGAAAGAAAGCCAACTTCATAAAGTTGCCCTTTGACCACCATATGATCATTGCTTTCCATTTGTGTCACCTAGAACTAAACCTAGGTTTCCCAGTTGCTACATGTGGAAGAAGTGAGTATTGGACCAGAAATATTCAAATGTTAAAGCAGGTTATTTTTCTACCAATGAAATGAGCCAATTCAAGCCGGGTTAGATTATGTATAGGCAGGTTCATTGGGAAGCTGCTCTTGGTCAAGCTCACTGGTCCCAATGACCAAGGCCAGGGAAGTCACCATGGGGAGAGACAGGGGAGGGGGAAAGCAAGAAAGAGCCATATGCATGCGCAAAGAGAGAAGGGAAGGAGAAGATACAGAAAGAAAGAGAGGAGAGGGAGAGAGACACACAGAAGCAGAGAGAAACCAAAATGACCAGATTATATAGCAAAGCGCCTCTGGTTGAAGGGCAGCCCAGTTCCTTGGCTAGAAAGTTCAGGGTTGGGATAGGGTATACCACATAGGGATTTAGGGATTCTGGGAGAATCTGGAGGCCAGGTCTGTTTTGATATGCAAAATATGCACACCATTCCCTTGTCCCAGGGTCATAAACAAACACAAGCTCAAACAATATTTTCTGCCCTATCCCACTGTCCAGATGTTCTTAGATGACCCTGTCTAACTTCAGCTAATGAGGAGTCACCACTTTTAAACATCAGGGTGGAGAATAGAGCTACAAACAATTCAGCTCTATGCATCTCCTCTAGAGTTTTCAAGGACAAGTATTCTCCCAAGAATGATGGAAATGTTGCTATTGTTACAAATATCTCAGTAGTTCTATCTTAACCACTTGTATTGATCCATTTTCTGTTGCTAAAACTACCAAGACTATGAGGAAATGCTGCTAATTAAGGTCTCTCATGACCAGAAGTCTCCCCTGAGCTAAGTACAAATGGACAACTCT
>JADRCH010000081.1:6888996-6921743 GCA_019843965.1 Rhynchomys soricoides | reverse complement strand
GGGGGGGGAGACATTTATAGTACTTTTAATGCTAGCAGATGATTCTTCTTCCCACTCTCCAAGATTCATATATATATATTCGGTTCACCTCCAATAAAGGTATGTACACAAGCTATGACTGTCTGGGAGAGCTGTTTCAATAATGATAGTCTGAGAAGGCCTTCATCTAAAAGAGCTGTAACACTAAGATCCTCTGAGAAGGCCTTCTCTCTCCCTCTGGCACTCACTCCCAGCCTGACCTGGATCATGTATACCCCACCCATTCTGAACTCTGCTTTATCCTTCCAGCCTGGCTTGCAGTCATGCCTGGACACTTTGAAAGGGAGGAATCAGAGGACATGGAACCCAAGCTGTTCCCCCAACATGCATACCATATAACATTAGACTAAAGTTTCATGGAAAGAAGTTTATTTTCGCTCGTGATTACATTTTAAACTCTAGGGTTGTGCACTGTGATAACCTCTATGCTGGCAGAGTTGAAAGGTGCATAGGGTAACACATCGTGAGATACAAGTGTTGCTCATGAAGCCACAGGGCCAGAGAGGGTCCAAGCTGATGGCCTGATCACTTCCCAATGATCACTTTCCTATTGCCAAAGACCAGAGTCAGGCTACACTTTCATCCTGGAAATCCTCACAGTGAAACCCAAATAAAGGAAGCCCTGTATCATATATGCACTCACAAGGAACTAAATCATAATCTGGTGAAAGACACTGAAAGATACAGCACAACAATAATGTCTTCCTTAACTTTGTTATATTATCTGTTATGTCAATTTCTTTGTGACCAAGATACCACTTTTAATGAATAATTTTTCATCCCTTAGATAATTGAAATATTCGTGCCATCACCTGACCTTTCCAAATGCTCCAGTTGTGCTGTTCTCCTAGGATTGATTTCCCTTACAGTGTGTGTATTACTAATTCACTTTCAATCATCCTCTCTATGTTCAGAGCATTTTCTCTGTAATCACTTCACTATTTCCATTATGGGGCATCTAGTACTAATAATCACATATGTAAATGTGAGCATTAAACAGATATTTACAATGGAAAATGATACTTTTATAAATCTTTCCAGTTAGATTTTTAAGTCTGATTAAATATTTTATTTATAGATGCTAGTTGTTCTTTTTTCTATTTTTTACCTAAGATATGACTTTTTAAAAAACACAGACTTTTTATTGATTCTTTGTAAGTTTCACTTCATACACTCCAGTCCCACTTAGCTCCCCATCCCTTACATTCACCCTCTGCCCATCCCCCAATGCAACATCCCCCCAAAATAAAAACAAACAAGCAAACAAACAAAGCATAGAAAACAGCTCATCATTGGAGCTCTAGTGTGTCACAGTGTGTCCACAATATACACCCCTGTCCACACATTTTCACTTGCAAATGGTCATTGCAATGACTCTTTGGTCTGGCTTCTGTGATACCATCATTATTGGATCCTCAGCCAGACTCCTCCTAGTTATCCTGTTGTTGCCCTGTGTCATGGACATTCTGCAGCTCTGGATCTAGAAGACTGACACTTTCACATCCCCCAGCAGTTCACTGATGATGCAGATTTTGAGGTGAGCCAACTCAAATCTCTGAATCTGGGCATAGGTGATAGCTGAGCTGGTCAGGCTGCCGGTGCTCCCATTTTCACACCACTAGATCAAACTCTCCAACAATACTCTGGCTAGGCCACTCAACAGCACCATCAGCAGGAGGTAGGAACAGCTCTCCTGATTTCATGCCCTCAGGTGGACCAACCACCTATTCCTCAAGAGCCAGCTCCACTGTGCTGACTAGTTGAGCTACAGAGGGTTGGGGCATTCCCCCAAGGACTGCAGCCATTAAAGGACTGAGTCAGTTTTCCCACTCACATTCTTGGGGCTGGCTCACCTGTGCCTTTGCCATCAGGACCAGTTCTACTGTGATGCCTAGGAGAGATACAGAACTTTCATCGTTGAGGGGTGGGACCTAGCTGTCCTGCTCTCATGACCTTGGAGCCAAGTAGGGGGCTATCACCCTACACCCACTCCACCTCACAGTGAATACAGGGTAGGCTAACTCTCCTGTGCCCATGCCTACATTGGCTTACTTATGTCTCTTCCACCAAGGCCAACTCTACTGTGCTTCCAGACCAGTGGTTGGCCCACTCTTAGGAGTGCTACAGCTTGCAAGACACAAGGCTCGCTCACCCACTCTCATGATCCTGGGGTAAGCTTTCCCAACGCGGGGAGGTGGCAGGCCCAGCAATCTGCAGCCAGCTCACCAGCACTCCAGCCACCAAAGCCAGCTCCACTGTGCAGCCTGGGTAAGGCATAGAGCCCACTTTCTTGAATGCTGTTGCTAGTGAGAGGTGAGGTCAGTTCTCCAGGACAGAGCAGCCAGTGAGGGACAGGGCCAGTTCTACACATGGTCCCTGGTGGCTGCTCAGACCAGGGACAGCCTCATGATCTCTAGAAACAATATGAGCCACAGACATTGCCACAGAACCAGAAATGGACTTCCATGGCACCATGGCCTGGGACTTCACCATGGCCTCAGGTGGTGGTGATGTGGCTGGCTACTCACAACAGGCGATTCCTTTACTCTCTTGCATTTCTAGTTCTATCCCCTTTCACAATGCTCAAACTGCTTCACATCTCTTTCTCTCCCTTCTGCCAACCACAAACCTGGAAATAGTACTGGTGCCAGGTTTCTGGGTATCTATAGCCCACCTATGTGGCATGGGGTTAGGCAGGTCTATGGAAGTCTTCTCCCTACCCTCCTGCATGGTTTGGCATCAGGCAGGTCTCTGCCCCTGCTGTGTAGCTGAAGGCTAGTCTCTGGGTGTCTTCCCTGCTACCTACCCACCTCTGTCTCCTGAGATTTTTTCTAACCTCCACTGCCATCAGCACAGCCCTAAATACCTTTCTTTATTTCTAAAGGTTAATATATTTACATTTACACACACACACACACACATGCCTTAGTGTAATAAAGTAATACACTCAATAATTGAAAAGTTATCTTGCTTGAGTGACTAGCCTAGGGCATTTTCTGAAGGATGAGCTTAGGTTATGCTGGTTAGGTATAATTTCACAATATGTAAAGATTAACTGAAGAAAACTACAAATAGAAAAACTGCTACTTCTCAGTTAGATTAAATACTAAAGCTGACTCAGTCAATTTATAAAAGAGACTATCAGTCTCTACTTGTCATTGCTTATCTAATCCTTAGAATCTAAAAAATACTGTAAAGAAGTCAGCTGCAATCTTCAAACCTAATGCAAAGTTAATTTAGCCAGAATGTAATTCTGGAAATCTGGGGAACATCACTCATAATACAGGTATAAATTATATAGAACTAATTCAGAAAAGAAAATACTTTATATATATTATATATGTATATGTCATATATAACATATATTATATATGTCATATATAATATATCATATATATTTGTGTATAATAGTATATATATGATATATATCATATATATGTATATATATATGATATATATAATTTCAAAAAAATAAAAATCAAGTTGCAGCAGCCAAATATATTTCTTACAAATCACCCCACTGGAAATAAGGCAACTGCATTAAGCAGCTGGTAGAGCTCATCAAAGCAGTTGTCAGGACAGCACTGCTACTAGTCACAGTCCTCCTACCAGTGCACCAGTTAGTCTCTTCGTAATTTGCAGGGCTACAACAGGTATTTCAGGAAAACAGATTCAAACATGGACACCAGACAGGCTATAGAAACAGCACCTGTAGAGAAGCAAGGTGGAGGTCTAACTGACCCAAACTATATGCTCTTATAGGAATGCTGGAAAAATACAAATCACATGGACAGTAGAATTTAGGTTACCATAAAATTTTGGGCGAAGAGTAGGCTAAAACTTGCTAGGTGAGTGATTACGCTCCTCTGCCTCCCTCACAGTAGTTATGTCTTCAGCTTCTCATTGACTTACTTCAGTCTTCAAATGTGAGTTCATACCTAATCAGAACATGGAATGCTGTTGTACTTAAGTGCAGAAACGTCATTAGCCATTGAAGATTGAATTCAGAACACTTTGTTTCATAATGTTTGGAGTCTTTAGGCACTTAATTCAAGTCTTTTAAAAAAAATGCCACAATTTTTTTTTTAAATGATTTTGCAGACCCCTTAGTTTTCTTTCTTTTTTTCTTTCTTCGTTTTTTTTTTCTTTTTTTGATATTTACTTTATTTACATTTCTAATGTTTTCCCCTTTCCAGGTCTCCCTTTCGGAAACCTCCTATCCCATTCCCCCTCCCCCTACCTCTATGAGGGTGCTCCCCCACACCCCCACTCCTGTCTTCCCTCCCTAGCATTCCCCTACACAGGGGCATCTAACATCCTCACAGAAGCCAAAGGCCTTGAACCAGATAAATGATTCATTGCAATGAACATTTGAAAGTAAAGCTGTTAGGGCAAAGAAGTATACTGTATGACACATGTGAATACAGTGCAACTTCCATGGTGAGATATTTTATTTTATATTATTTTTATTTTTTGTTTTCTTCAAGGGGGAGGTTCCAAGGGTAAAAGGCAAACAGGGAGTGATAAAAAGATGAGTGGCACTGAGGTGCATCATATGAAGTTCACAAATAAGTAATATATCTACTATCTCTAATATCATTTTGTGTGGTAGAAATTTTGAAGTTATTTTGAAATATGTACTACAGTATTATTAATTAGTTACCATATTATGAAGCACAAACTTAAGGAAGTTACTACTACCACAATTACTACTAATAATAATGATCGTTCATAATTCCCTTTATCCCTTCTAGAGCCCTGGTAGCCACCATGATGGTTTGTGTTGTGGCCTTGTTTGTTTTAGTTTGCACATACAAATGAGAACCCATATTACTGGTCTTTCTTTAATTGACCTATTTTATTTTACACAGTGAACTCAAATCCCAAATATGCTTCATGTCACTCAAGAAAGGATTTCTTCTTAATGTCTGAGTAGTATAAAACTCACCATTCTTCATTCTCTGTATTCACCTGATGTTGTAAATGTAGGCTTGTTACATAGCTTGGCTGCTGTGGATACAACTACCACGAACACACAACACAGTCATCCAACAGTCTCTTTTCACTGCATTTCCTATTGATGTCAGAAAAACAGTAATTGAGTTGTTCAAAGTTAAGAGAACACAGCCAATAAACTGCTGGACTGGTCAACATTCAGATTGTTAAACAGCTGTTACAAGAGAACTAGAATAAACAACTTAATATCAGGTAAAATTATCTTCAAGAGAAAAGAATCTCTGTAGAAACAAAGAAGTGTGCCCTGTAATGAAATATCAGTTCTTCAGGAAGATGTAACTATACAAATGATTTCAGCTGATGCTAATGTCTCCAATTACACAAAGCACAAAATGACAATATTGAGGGAAGAAATAGGCAATCTCAATAACAGTAGCTGGACACTAGGAGTTACTCTCGAAAATAGCACTTGCAGCAACAGTACAAAACAGCAGACCCAGACAGCACTATCAAACAAGTTGATTGAATGACACTTATAGA
Organism: Rhynchomys soricoides; assembly: GCA_019843965.1. Classification (NCBI taxonomy): domain Eukaryota; kingdom Metazoa; phylum Chordata; class Mammalia; order Rodentia; family Muridae; genus Rhynchomys; species Rhynchomys soricoides. The sequence goes on along the minus strand of JADRCH010000081.1, from coordinate 6,916,208 downwards.
GCAATTTACCCAATCGTAACAAATTCTTATGAATGTAAAGAAAACATGCACCTGAGCAGACATTCAGCTATCTAATGAAAAAGGAGCAAAGAAGCATAAATATATTGAAAACATTTAAGAACTTACCATCTTATAATTAAAAAAATAAAACCTGGTGATAAATCAGTTCATGAAATGTGCTAATAATTAGAAATTAAGCAATGCAACTTTTATCTATCCATGGATTTAAAAAGAAATCACTAAAGGAAATTTTAAAAATGCATATAACTGAATGAAGAAAAAAAATCATTAAGAAATCAAAAGTACAGGAGCAGGCCAGGAAGAGTATATCCTCAGAGACCTGTGTCAGCTAAGATCTCAAAATGACAACATAAGATTTTACTTTAAGAAACTTACTGGTGTGCACTCCTTTCAATAGCAGACTTTTGCAAATGGAGTTTTAAAGTCTATATATAAAAAATTGTATGTTTGTAACAAATAAAGTATACAGAAAAGTGAAAAAAGGAAACTAGGTAAATGAGAGCAAAGCAAAGAAAATAGAAAAATCAACAATAAAAGAATAATAAACAAGATAAACTTTTAACATGTTAGAGTTCCTGGAAATTGGAACCTTTTGAGAATTCAAGACTTCGGGAAAAAGTGAAAATTAGACTGGGGTTGGGTGAAACATAAGCACTAAGAAGAATATAGAAAAATTAGAAACCTGTATCTTTCTTTGAGCATGGAAAGATGAAGGCACATCAGGAAAATTATCCACTCTTAAATAGCTACATCTATACCATATAATGCCACAGTTCATCTCTTTCAAAATCAATGTAAATATATGTCCATGCAAATATGTGTGTATGAACATTCAGAGCAATACATTCAAATTCAACTCTAATATAAATATATGCAAATATCTTTCATCTACCAAGTAAGTAAGCACAACATCCATACTCGTCCATGAAATTTCCCTTAAAATATGAAGCAGCAGACATCCACTGCTCAGGTACAGGTCATGTCAGCCAAAAGATGGGTAGGCCACTGGCCAGCCGAAGAATCCCATTCCCCTGGTTAGGTTCCCAAAGAACCAACCTGTTGCCACTCCTTTCCTCCACTCACCACCCAGTCCACAATGTCCTCACCCCTCAACTCTAGAAGACACATTCTACTCAAGAGCAAACCACACCCAGTCAGAATGGCAGATAGGAGACTTTTCCCAAAACTTCCCCATTTTCTTGGTTCTTGTAGACACAAACCTCCACACTTCCTCTACTGCCTGTGTCCATTTCTGGGACCCTGCCCTTATCTCAGACCAACATTGTTTGATAAAATATGGGGTATATCAACCATAGAACAGGTAGCAAACTTAGGCAGCAATTCCCTATTGGATCAGAGACCATGTCAGTGATCAGAACTCTAGATAGACTGCTCTTTCATAGACCTTCTCTAATCTCTCAGTGCCCCTCCCAGCACCTGCAAACCTATACCTAATCCTCCTTCCCTCATCCTCATCATGTCCGACCTCCAACTCAGATCTGGAACACTTGTTCAAAGGTCATAAAGTCCAGAAGACTAATGATAAAACAAAAAAACGCACATGGTATGTACTCACTGATAAGTGGCTATTCAGCAAAAAGTCCAACATTCCCACAATACAACTCACAGACCATATGAAACTCAAGAAAAAGGAAGACCAAAGTGTAGATGTTTAAGTCCTACTTAGAAAGTTGAAAAAAATAATCACAGGAGGCAGAAAATATTTTCAACAAAATCATAGAAGAAAATTGTTCTAACACAAAGAAGGAGGAGCCTATAAATGTACAGTAAGAATACAGAACACCAAATAGATTTGACCAGAATAGAAAGTCCCATTGCCACCAAATAATCAAACTACTAAATTTACATGACAAAGAATATTAAAAGCTGAAAGGGAAAAGAACATGTAAAGTGTGAAGATAGACAGATTGAATTACATCTGTTTTTCAGTGGAGACCTTAAAAGACTGGAGTGTACACAGATCTTCTTTAGGCTTTAAGAGACCACAGATGCCAGCCCAGACCACTTCATCCAGAAAAACTTTTAATCACCATAAATGGAAAAAACAAAATACTCCAAGATACAGTCAAATGTAAACAATAACAATCTATAAATTCAGCCTTACAAAAGATACTAGAAAGAAAACTCCAACCCAAAGAATGTAAGTACACCCATGAGAACACAGAAAATAAGTCATCTTACACTAGCAAAACCAAAAGGAAAAAAAATGCATAAACACAAACACACACACACACACACACACACACACACACACACACACATACAGAGAATAAATACCACCTACCTAGAACAACTAAATAACAGGAATCAATAATCATTGGTCACTGATATCTCTCAATATCAACGGACTCAATTCCCCAATGTAAAAGTAAAAACAAAATACAAAACAACTCCTTCTCAAAACAAACAAACAACAACAAAAACAACAAAAAAACAGACTTCCAGAATAGAAACAACAACAATATTCTTCTTTCTGCTGCATACAAGAAACACACTTCACCTTCAAAGATAAACATTACTTCAGAGTAAATGGTTGGAAAAAGATTTTCTAAGCAAGGGGATTTAAGAAGCATGTTGGTATAGCCATTGTGCTATCTAACAAAAGAGACTTTAAACCAAAATTAATCAAAAGAGATGAGGAAGGACACTTCATTACCATCAAAGGAAAAACAGAATAGGATAATGTTTAAATTCTTAACATTGGGGGTTGTGGGGGTGGGATAGAGGGTTTGCAGAGGAGAAACCAGGAACAGGGATAACATTTGAAATGTAAATAAATAAAATAACCTACTGACACTAATAGACAAGTTCATCCAAAAAAGTCTAAAATGAGAAATATTGAAAGTAAAAGACATTATGAACCAAATGGATATAACAACAGATATTTACAGGACATTACTCCCAAACACAAACAAGCATGTTTCTTTTTCAACCCGCATGGGATTTTATCCAAAACTGCACATATACTTGGTCACAAAGCATGATGACCCATATAAGAAAATTGAAATAATGTCTGTATTCTATAAGACCACCATGGATTAAAGCTGGGTTTTAACAACAGAAACAATAGGAAGCTTACCAACTGATCGCAGCAGAAAAATTCTTACTGGGTCTAGGCAGAAATAAAGAAAGATATGAAAAACATTTTAGAACTCAATGAGAATAAATGCAAACCATACCCAAATCTATGAGGCACAATGAAAAGTAATGCTAAGGGAAAAGATCATAGCACTAAGTGCCTATATTTAAAAATAAAAAATTGAGATATCTCAGACTACCACTTATAAGCACACCTGAATCCTCTAGAACAAAAAGAAATAAATACATCCAAGAGGAGTAAAGGGCAAGAAATAATCAAGCTGAGTGCTGAACTCAATAAATAGAAATGAAGAGAAACAAAGAGTTGGTCTTTTGATAAAAATCAACAATACTTATCCAAACTAATTAAAAGTCTCTCAGTTTGGCTTGTCACTGAATTGCTCTGCTTGGCCTCATACTAACTCTAGCAATATATTCTAATCTCTGTCTTCTTCTAATTCTCTGGCTCATTTTGTCTTTACCTGTGTCTAGTTTTTTTTCTGCCATTGTTCTACTTTTGTCTTTGTAAAACTGTCCCACTTAAAGGGCCATACACACTCATCCTTTCTTCTCTTGCTGTGCTCTACAGTAACCTCTCCTTCCTCTCTCTTCTCCTGAGAATTGGGCATATCCAATCTCTGACTCATTCTGTCAAATCTTTCTCTGATTCATCCCTTTGTTTTCCCCTCAATTAGACATCACTTTCAAACATGGTTTACCTTCATTGTTGGGGATTAAAAGTATATGCTAAAAGCATGTCTGTATTCCAGTAGACAATACTGGAACCAGAGTGTGTCTACAATCCAGCCAGATCAAATTGACCTACAAGGTCTTTGGATGCAATTCCTTGTCAGAGAAGACATGTTGCTGGATTAAAATTCCTCTACCCACACATAAATCCACATATCTGTGGCCAACTGACTTTTGATAAAGAAGATTTTTTGATAAAAAATATACAATGGAAATAAAGAAAGCATCTTCAACAAATGGTGCTGGTCTAAGTGAAGGTGTGCATGTAAAAAAAAATATAAGTAAATTTATATCTATGACCTTGAACAAAATTCGAATCCAATTGGCTCAAATGCATCAACCTAAACCAGGTACACTAAACTTGATGAAAGAGACAGTGAGGAATAGCATCAACTGCACTGGCACAGAAGAAAACTTCCTGAACAGAACACCAATAGCATAGGCACTATCATCAACAAAGAATAAATTAAACGTCATAAAACTGACATTTTCTGTAAGGCAAAGGACATTGTCAATAGGACGAATTGGCAGCCTACAAGGTGGAAATAGATTTTCACCAACTTCAAATCTAACAAAGCACTAAAATTCTAACTTTATGAAGAACTCAAGAAACTAGATATCAAACCAAATAATCCAATTAAATAGTGGTGTCCAGATATAAAGAGAGAATTTTCAACAAAGGAATCTCAAATGGCTGAGTAACACTTAAAGAAATGTTCAATCCCTCACCAGGGAGATGCAAATCAAAACTATTCTGAGATTCCATCTTACAACTGTCAGAATGGCTAAGTTCAATAGTAGAATACAGGTGATTGGTTATCTTGGCAAGGATGTGGAGCAAATGTAAGATTCCTCCATTGCCGGTGGAAAGGCAAACTTGTATAGCCACTATAAAAATCAGTATCTTGGTACCTTAGAAAATTAGAAATTTTTCTACCTCAAGATCAAGCTATTTGACTCCTAAGCATATACGCAAAGGATTTAACCATCCTACCATAAGGACATTTGCTCAACTATGTTCATTGCAGCTTTATCATAATAGTCAGAAATTGAAACTGCCTAGATGCCCCTCAACCAAAGAATGAATAAGGAAAATGTGGTACATTACACAGTACTATTCACCTGTTGGGAAAAATGACACCATGAAATTTGCAGACAAATGGATGAAACTAGAAAAAAAAATCATCCTGAGTGACGTAACACAGACCCAGAAAGACAGACATGTTATATTTTCACTTATGAGTGAATATCAGTTATTAAGTAAAGGATAATCATTCTACAACCTACTAAATAAAAGGCAGACTCAAGAGGGAAATGCACAGATATCTGTGGGAAGGGGAAATAGAGTAGTTTTATGGGTGTACTGGGGGCAGGAGAGAATGAGAATATCAGGTTTAAGGCAGGGGGTGACGAGATGGAGGGGGAGATTACTGGGAGAAAGGCCTGGAACTGGGTGGAGCAACAACAAAAGGAGGAAGCAGAAAACTAGTGCGGTGGAATCTCCCTGGAATCTATGAGGATGACTCTAGCAAAATCTAGTAATGGGAACTACAAAGCCTGAACTGGCCATCTTCTGTAACCAGGCAAAGATTTTCATGGCGTGACTAAGACACCAACACAGTACAAAACTTTCTATAATTTGTCTTGCCAGCAAGATGTGCTGGGGTAAAGGTGACAAAGAACTTGTGGGAGTGGCCAACCAATGGCTGGTTCAACTTGAGGCCCACTCCTTGAGAAGAAACTCACACCTAACACTGGCCAGGAATTAAATGCTGGATAGCCCAGAGACCTGACATAGAACCAAATATAAGTGGCCAAACAAACAAAAGTCAATGAAATGGTCGGTAATTATATTCTGCTCTATTCATAGTTTTGTGCCTAACCGAATTGTCCAATCATTATCATAGGGGTTTCATCCAGCAGCTAATGGGAGCAGATGCAAAGACCCACAGACAAACATTCGTTGGTCTGTAACTGGACTTCTGGCTACTTTGTGGGTTCTTCTTTCTTCCACCCTTCTCTACCATTATTCTGCCTATCAATGCCATAAAAGGTAGGAGAGAAAGAGATCCTTGGGTCTAATTTCTTTATTTTTGTTTCTCCTTAGACCACTACTATCAAATAGCCACAAACCCTCCCAAATGTAAAACAATGACCAAGCCCACTGCTTCAGGCCCTAACACCCTGAAATGTTCCCAGAATCCTAAATGTCACATAATAGCAGAAAATATCTTCAGCTTGCAAAACCATGCTTCTTGTAGAGCATGAGGCAACTCATAGTCACCTGCTTGGGGCAGTCTGAAGCCATCTCATACCCCACACCTGGGACTAAGACAAAAACCTATTCTTATAATATATCTATGCTTTTAAAGAAACTAAAATTCTCACTACAGTGAAGTTCAGGAAACCCCATGGAAGAAGAGGAAGAAGAATTATAGGAGTCAAAAAGAGTGAGGACACTGTGAGAACAGAGCCCACTGGACCCAAGCAGGGATTATGGGGGTTACATTAATTGGGGAGCCTATATGGGTTTTCACTAGGTCCCCTGAATGTATGTTATGGTTGTAAAGCTTTGTGTTCTTGTGGGATTCCTAACAGTGAGCATGAAAGTTGTTTCAGGTTCTTTTGCCAGCTCTTGGGTCCCCTTTTCTAATACCATGTTGCCTTCTCCAGACTTGATATGAGGGTTTGTGCCTAGTCTTATTGTAACTTGTTATTCTGTGTTCTATTGATATTCCTGGTAGGTCTGCTCTTTCATGTAGGGACAAGGAAGAAGGGTAGGTCTTGAGAAATCAGAAAATGGCAGGAGAAACTGAAAGAAGAAACTGTGATCAGGATATAATTTATGAGAGAATAATAACTTAAAATATGAAGCAGTAATTCATGCTATAGTATTATAATCCTCAATAGTTTCCTGTATGAATGAAGTCAGGTACAAAATAGCAAGTACTTATTAACTATTGAAGTTTAGAAAAGCAAAGCAATAGATCTAGAAAACAGATTAGTATTTAAGAAGGAGGGGTATATTTGCATATAAATGAACACAGTAAGTTATTTCTAGAATAAGAATTGGTCTAAAACTAGATAGAACTGATGGTAGCACAACTTGGCAAATTTATCAAAATTCTATGAATTATGCATTTAAAATAAGGAAGTTTATGATATAAAGTTAAAAACAGAATTCTCAGATAAGAATAGCTTCCCCTGGCATGTCTTTCCTTTTAAGAGATTGAAATTTTAAAGACTGTAGGACTCATAAAAATTTGGACTGTGATTTATATTGTGACATTAATATTAACATGAGACATGGGGGATAAACAAAAAGAGAAAAGATTATCATTTAATAGTGATGTGTTTGTATATTGTGTTGATAAGGTGTCAAATGTGCTGGTTTGTCTTTGTTGTCTTGACATAAGCTAGTGTCATCTCAGAGCAAGGAGTGGGCATGTCTAGGGGACATTTTCTTGATGGTTCATTAATAAGAGAGGACCCAGCCCACTGTGGATGGTGCCACCAGTGGGCAGTTGGTCCTGGATTGTATAAGTAAGCAAGCTGTACCAGACATGGATGAGCAATCCAATAAGCATCTTTCTTTCATGTTGTCTCCTTCAGTTTTTGCCTCTAGATTCCTGCCTTTAGTTATTTCAATGATGGACTGTAACACATAAACGAAAATTAACCCTCCTCCTTAAGCTGGGTTTTTCATTTTTCTTTTTTCTTTTTCTTTTCTCTTTCTTCGTTTGTGACAACATAAATCGCACTAGAACAAAGAATATAAACTATCTTGTTAAAACGTATGAGAATAATCATTTAAGTTTTTGAAAATGGTAGGCAGATGTTATAAAGACACAAAAGGTTTTAGGTTAAAGAGAGGCTTTCCCGTCAAATCTAGAAAGGTTTCATCATTAATAAGCTTTTAAGGATAAATGATAAAAGATATTTTTTTAGTTCATCAGAATGTTATCTTTGTGAATAAAGAAGTATTTTTACATAAGAGATAGAAATTAAATATATGGAGAATAATATAACTAGAAGAGTAGTCCTTTTTTTTTGAAACTGTTACAGGGGTTTATCAGAGAAATTATCCAAGGAAGCTAGGTTAATAAAATACAGCATTATTTGTAAAGAAAAAGGACAATTTTATATATTGCTTAACAATTACAAGAGGAAATACAGTAACTTTATGGTACAAAATTATCTAAACCCCACTTAACCAATTAGTAAAGGTAAGCATGATAAAGATACTAAGCACTGACAACAGGTTTAACTTGTGGGAAGGGATAACTGAAAAAGAAGAGAACACTGCTAACTAATTAGAAAGCAGAATTAGGGGACATTAGGACGGGACATTAGGATTGAAATACAGGGTTCTGGTTACTGGCTATGGAAATGGGACCTGATTCATATTTTTGGCCATAGGAGGAAACAAGGAATTCTTTATCGCCTTGGAAATTCGTAATGGATAACTAACCCTGGTTCCATGTTCCCTTAACCTTATTGTGTAGCAGGAGGCTTTCTAATAAAAAACAAAATCATTCCTCTGCCCTTTTTTAAGGTCAAATCAAACAGGTCTGTTCACATAAGCGATAAGACAAATACCCCCAGAAGATCTGTCTTTCTAGATACTTTAAAAATAATATAAAGCCTGCTTCCACCCTACATCAGAATTATGGTCCCTTTGTGCATTATCTGTTCTCTTAGTCCCTAACAGTGAGCTGTCCGTCCCTCTTCTCTAAGCTCAGTGAGTCCTCTACACAGCACCATGTGGTTCATTTTTGAGCCATTTTGAAAAGAAGCTCAGGCAAGTCCAGAGTGAGCTCCTGAAACCAGTACTATTTATGGTGCATCCTCCTTAAGAGTTTAATATAATTCTTAAGAATATAATATGTAAGATAATATAAGATATGTAATATAGTATATAAGAATTTAAATATAATTCTTAAGAAGCATAGAAAACTTCAAAATGTGCCTGTATTTTAGCAAGCATTGATACTACAAAATCTTCTAAATTCACAAAAATAACAGGGTTTAATAGTTGTGTAGTCTTTGCTCAGTTCAGAATGTGATTGTATACAATACCTATTGAGATAAGAAGTCATGAGGAAATTCACGAAATTTCAATGCATGACAAGTTAAATACTAGCCACTTATACATGTTGGAGGTCCTACATGTATAATTGCATTGTGTTAGTATAAAAAGAGTATTTTGTTTCGAAAATATGTAGAAACTAAGAGTAAACTTGATAAAGCAAAAATGACAAAAGCTACAACACATATGGTAGTATTTTGTTTTATTTTAACTTTCCTATGACTATTAGATTTATTAATTTTAAAATACTTTAAATGAAAATTGAAAGTAGGAGACTCTGATTTGTACTTACTTAGTTTTACTTTCTACTCTATAATATATTTAGTATGTCAATGTAGACACAAAGCATATATAAACCTTTCACTTTCACACACAAGTAGAAGAATATCAACACCTATATTGTAGAGCTGTTGAAAGAGGACTACAAGAAAATTATTGGTAGAAAACAGATAAAAATCAACTGCTGTTATTTTGTTATCATATTATTGGTAACATATCTGAAGATACAGCTCAGCAATTAAAAGAATTCACTGGTTTTCCAGAGCATCAACATGGCAGGCAACAATCAACTCTAATACTAATTCCAGGGACTATACCACCCTCTTCTGGCAACCATGGACTCTTCACACACATGACAAACTTGTAGGAAAAGGCCAATATACATAATGTAAAAATAAATAAATATTTGAAATGTAATAGTTAGAAGCAAATAGAATAAGAATGCATTTGCCCTAAGTATAATATAAAGTTTGTTACACATTCAGTGTGAAATTTTAAGCATCTCTTGAAAATACTTTTCTTAGCAATTCAGTACCATGAATCAATGCTGCAGAACCACATAAACCACTTCCTTCTTAGGTAAAAGTGAAAGGGGTGGAAAAGAAAGGGGGATATATTAATACCATAGAAATTATAGAAATGAACAAATAGGGATAGGTTAGCAAGTTTACTCTTAAGCAAAACATTGCATAACTATATTTTACATTGGTAGAAATCATTATAATTGATACAAAGTTGAAGTTACAATCTCTTACATTGGTTCAAAATGTATTTGATACAAATTTAAAGTTTTCATTGGTATGAATTTCTTATTGATATAAAATTGGGATTAATATTGCTACTCTCACATAGGCACTGTGCATATACAACACATTTAAGAATACAAGACTTAGACCCAGTCCTTCTATACATGCTATCATAAACTGTTTTTAGATGATTAAGCAATATGAGCTTAGGGCCAGATAGCAAACTCATGGTCTCGAGTTAATTAAAGGGAGTTTCTGAGATATTTCAATCAGAAATGGCCAGGGGTAGTCAAGGCTAAACAGCTCAGAGATGCTTTAAGTCTTCAGAGGCGTCAGAAGTCCACAGAGTATGACATTTATGGACATGTCTTTATTAAAGATCATTTGACTAGAGACTTGTCTGCTCCTAACAGCACCCTTTTCTTAGGTTCAAAGAAGAAATTGAGCATCATTGGAGTTGCTCCAGTTGTGACAAGACAGCCACTAGGCAAGAATTGCCTCATTCTATCTACAGACAAAATACTGTCCAGAAAAAGGATAGACTATACAGAATAGTCAACTGATAATCTCTGCCAAGACAATGTAATTGGCCCTTCAAAATTTTGCATTACAAAGGTCTGTCAGACGATCCTGGGCCAGAAGTTTGAAGACCAATAATTCAACATTTTTGAAGTATAGGACTGTCCAGGTGATCAACGGTCATATAAATTGGCTAAGTTTTGGAAGCTATATTTTGTGCTTCTCATATTTTCAAGTAATATTAGTCGTTCTTGGATATTTGACAGGGTTGAAGACTGGTAGTCTCATAGCCAGCCCAAGCTGTCTAGCATTGAGAAAGATGATATAGATTTGAGAGGATGGTTTTCAGATGGCACACAATCTAAAGCCAGGACATGAGTCAAGTGTAGAATTATAATTCTTTTAAGTTAGGGTAGATGACAGACGTCCTAGTTAATTGTCAAAAATGATGGACTGGGTGTTAGCTCTATCTTGTACTTTAAAACTGGTAATAGTTGTGCTCAATTAATATCTGAGATAAAAGAGTCTTTTAATTGGACAGGAAGGGAGAAGTATTGTGGAGAGCCCAGGTCTTGTATTTTGGTGCTAATTCCACTTTCTGGAGAGGGGTTGCAGAAGAGGAGTGAATCACTTATACAGACGCCTTGTGATCCTTCTCCTCACCTTAACTTTTCAAATAAAGACTAGAGCCAGTGATTGGGCAATAGGAGAGAAGGTGGAGCTGAAAAGTTTGTGGGGAGAAGGGTAAAAGGGGGAGAGAAAGGATGATGGAGGAGGAGGAGGTGGAAGGAGAATGGAGCAGAAGCACATGGCCTGGAGAAACGATAAGTTATAAAGGGTCTCATAGATGGGAAATATAGTAGTGTAGTGGTAGATCTACCCAATCTAAGCTTGTAACTTGGATTCCTATTAATTGAGTCATGATTTCTTTGCCCAGGCCTTTTTGGGTTAGAGATTTTACCGCTATATGATAGTAGAAAAAAATTTTGATTAATTAATTAATTTACATTCCAAATTCAGTTCCTTCACTCTCCCCTCACAAAGCCTCTCCCATCGTCTCTGAGTGGGCAGTCTATCCTCATCCTGGTACATCAAGTCTCTGCAGGAGTAGGCACATCCTTTCCTAATGAGGCCAGACGTGGCAGCCTTGGGGTACATATGTGCCAGGGGCTTCAGACAAGATTCTGTATGCTCTTTGGTTGGTGGCTCAGTTTCTAGGATCTCCCAGGAGTCTAGGTTAATTGAAATTGTTGGTCTTCTGGTGGGGTTGCCATCTCCTTGAGGGACTTCTTCCCCTAAATCTTCCATAGAGGTTTCTTGATCTCAGTCCAATGTTTGTCTCTGGGTATCTGAATCTGTCTCAATCAGCTGCTGTGTAGAGTATCTCAGAGGGCTGGTGTGCTAGGCTCCTGTCTACAAGCACAACAGAGAATCATTAATAGTGTGAGGGCTTGGTGCCTGCCCATGGGATGGTCTCAAAATGGGTCAGCCACTGGTTGGCCATTCCTTCTGTCTCTGTTCCATCTTTGTCCCTGCATTTCTATTACACAGGACCAATTTTGAGTCAAAAATTTTGTAGTTGGGTTGGTGTCCCCATCTCTCCATAAGGGGTCCTGTGTGGTTACCTTAAGAGGTGGTCCCTTCAGGTTCCATATTCCCACTGTTGGGTATTTTGGCTAAGGTCACCTGAATTGACTCCTGGAAGCTTCCTTTATCCTGGGACTCTGGGACTTCCTAGGGGAACCGCCACGCCCCCACCTCTGGCACTTTAGATTTCCACTCATTTACCTGGCCCCTGGTATTCTCTCCTATCTCTCCCCATGTCTCATCCTGTCTGCATATTCCCCTCATTCTTCCCCCTCCAAGTCCTTCCCTCTCTCTGCCTCTCATGAATATTTCATTCTCCTTCTAAGTGGGATTCAAGCATCCTCACTTGGGCCTTCCTTCTTCTTTAACTTCTTTGGGTCTGTGTGGTATATCAAAATTAAGTGTAATTTTGAACTAACCAAAACTCAAAAAGATAAATGCTACTTAGGTTTTGTTGTTGTTGTTTCATTTTGTTTTGTTTTGTGAATGTTAGCTTTGAATTTTCAGATAAATGTATTTCAATTCCAAACCTCTCTGTGCCCTATGTGCTGTGACAACAATGAACTGTGCAAGTTATGGCCACTGTTGCAAGAGTGGTATGAAGTTATGAAAGTAACCAACCACTTTCAGCCTGGGTTCAAAGCTCAAGTTTGAACCCATATCTGTCACTATTGTACAGAAGAGGGATGAGGAGTTGGAGTGAATTAAATTCTCAAAAAGCTAATAAAAAACAAAATGACTAATTTTGATTATTGCTATGAGTTAAAACACAAAAAACACATGCTTTAATTAAATTAATGTTTTCTTTTGATCTTTGTGTGTTTATAACTTACAGAAGGAATAAATATGTACAAGTACTTTTATAGTGCCATTGCCTCAGCATCTGTCCACTTAAACATAGTTTGCAAGCAAATATGCAAGTAGACTGAGATTTGATATGCACCAAAATTGATTAATTTATTCAAGAATGGTACATGTGACAGCCTAATCTAATATCCATGTTTTAGAAAATGATTATGAAGAATATAATCTCATAAGTCAAGATCATCTATTGACATCATGAACATTTTAAACTCTTAACTAAACACCCTTTAGCTCATGAATATTGTTAAGAGGTGAGCATTTATTTGTTTATACTTATTCCATCTGTTAATTTTGCAAATATACATTTTCTCAAATTTAACCATGGCCCTGAAACAGTTGTGCTCACCCAGTCTGATAAGCCTCCAACACCATCTCTTACCCAAGGCATAATTAATTATGAGAACATAGCTTCACTAATCTAACCATATGTGTGCTCCAGATTCTTGATTATTTATGTCATCCTCATCCTCCTAGGAATAACTTGAGTACAACAACTTGCTCAGGAGCCCAGGTAGACCTAGTTGGATGTCTCATTCTCATACTTAATTGGTTACAACTGAATTGAAACCAATCATTTCCTCCAATTAAAAAATTAATACTAAATAATTAAAAAGTTTGACATACCACATCCTCAAACCAGTTTGTAAATTAACCAAGTTTTTATATCATTTATTTATTTATTTATTTATACTCCAGATTTTATTCCCCTCCCAGTCCACCCTCTGACTGTTCCATACCTCCTCTTTGCCCCCCTGTCTCTATGAGGATGTCCCTACCCCTACCCCTCATCTCACCAGACCTCTAAACACCCTGGGGCCATTTTCAAGATTGAACAAGTCACAGGAGAATAGCAAGTTCCAAGTTATATTAAGTGGTAAATGGGAAAATAGTCATGCTCTATTCAAGGATAGGAGAAAGACAAATACAGATAAAGGAGAGAGGAGGGTAGAAAGAACAATAAGCATGCCTGCAAACGTCATAAAGAATAATATTAACTACTTCTTAAAATAAATGTAATAAATATGTTAGTGTATAAATACACATCTGTAGTTTAAATAAAATTTATTATCTTGACTGACAGTACACCCATCAAGAGTCATGGATCATCTAACAAAAACTCAATGCTAAGCATGAGAAGCACTCTTGAACTGTCGGTCAGAAACTCACCTGAAAGCATCCTCTCTGAGGACTAGCTTTCTTTTACTAGGAAGCACCATCCCAAATTTCCAGAGGAAAACAACCAACAGTTCTGCATGCTGTGGTTCATCGATTCAAAGGTATTGTTTTATTCATTGTTCTTGCATACTAATACTATATGTCTTTAAATACATAAATAGAACCTATCTCATTAGTATAAAGTTATTTGTATGCATATATTTTCATGATGACCAGTTGGTATTGGATAACCAATTGGTATGCTGAACTCTGAAAGAAAACTGTCTCTCAAACCCAGAATGATTTTTGCTTGTTTGTTTATTTATTTATCTAAAATTATGTGCATGTATCACTATACTATTATGCTATTATAAAACATACACAAACATAAAAAACTAGATAAAATTAAGCACAAGTATCATTCTAGTATGTTCTTCCTATACTCTAATGGACAAGAACTCCAGTTAAGAGCCCCATGCTTAATGAGGATGAGGGGGCCTTTTGAGATTTTAGAATAGTAAAGACTTTGTTTAGGAGAACAGAAACTTACTGGAGTAGCCACAGGAAATGGGAGATTGGCTAGAAAGATCCAGAGCTATTTCCCTGAGCCTTCTCAAAGAACCACAATGGAGTAGGAAGTTGTTCTATCTAGATTTGCAATTTGAAAAAGGACCATCATTTTCTTGTATGCTTCTTTTCAGAATATGCACTACACATAATGTGTTCTGCACACAGTCAGGATGCAATATGCATCGAAAACAAACATCCACCATACAGTATCTTGGACAATATATCTAACACAACAATTATGATAATTATAATATCTAACATTGAATACTTACTCTCCATCAGATATTGTGGTAAGAACTTTACAATATACAATTTTACTTAAAACTTGTGAAAACCCTATGAAAATAGATCTCATTACTGAAATCCATATCACCACAAGGAAATCAAGACTGAGAAAAAGATAGCTTTCCCAAGATGAAAGGGCTAGGGAATGGCAGGACCAAAATTTAAATCAAGATGTTTCTGACTCCAAGTCCTACATTTCATAACTAGTAAACCATAATGCTTCCAGAAGGAATTAATGATACTGTCCAAACCAAGAGATCATAGAGATGATTATATGAGATAATACATGTGATAATGTTTAGCACACTGTCTGACGTAGAGCACACATCCTATTATTGTTTGTAGTATAGTACACAGAATATTTGCTAAGATTTTCAACAGTAAACACCACTAATGTCTCTCAACAGCAAAATACCAAATATTTAGAATTGTAATGAAATAATGTTTTATTATTTAATCAAACATTATTTATAACAACACATGTCTGGACTCCTTTCATTGGTTACAATCTGTAAATCTGTGGTGTTGCATTTGCTGAGTCTCTGTGGAATGAATGGCTGACCAGAGAGAAATAACAACTGTAGACCTTGCTAGGTCTCCTGCATGGCAGGCTACAAAAGGAGAAATATTGGTTCTTGCTACACTACTCTTATTCTAAGCCATTTACAGAAAAAAGAAAATGGGGAGCTTGACTACAGAGTGATCCAGAAACTACATATGTACATATCAATTTAACTTATGATTGAAGAGTTTGCCTTCTTTTGTTTTGACCCAAAGATATAATTTGAGTGATGACAATTCTAAAGTACCTTTGATTTCCATTAGATTCACTAGAAATAGTCAAATTTTCTATGTTTCTGTTCAGAATTTGTATTTCTATCAGTCAAATGAAGTACTTACTAGGTAAATACTACTTTTTGAATCATTTCAATTATGAGAGTAGTCATGTCTCCTTGATTTTCTGGAACATTCTAGATTTGAAATTTTGTCTCAGTACCAGGCTGTCCTTCCATGTTATGTTGCTAGTCGTGCTTCTGTGGTAGAGAGGCCACACAAAACCCTTCATGGAGCTGAGGGCTGGGAGCTGAAGGCTGATTTGTGCTTTCCAGGTACTGGGGTGTGCTCTGATTTACATTACTAGGTCTGCACTTTTTGTTCTCATTAAATCTTCTGCTTATGTGTAATTCTACAAACACTTTACTAGGTGTTCTCTAAAGGAAATCATAAGCTTCATGATTGAGTTGGAAGGAAATAATGCCTTTGGTTTATACATTTTGACATTGAGTCAAAGCAGATCTCTCTTTTCATCAAACAATTGAATTTTGATTTTAGTAATTCCATTTATTTTATGTAATTAGACAACCCATACTTTAGCTTTTGCCTAGGATCCTGTCCATCTTTTTCCCTGTTCTTTTATTTGGGGAACTTTTTAAGTCTAAAAATACTGTAAAGAGCATTCATGCTGACACAATGGAATCTGCCCACCCCTGCCAATCTGTAGACCAATTAGCATAAACTAAAATTGAATATGTGAAGATTCTTGGAAAAAAGCATCCAATAACAAAACACTATGAGCAAAAAAAGTTAATTTATTATATATATTTTCTAATAATTCATAATAGCTTCTTGAATTTTAAATATATTTTTGCTACTTCCCATGTTTAAAAATTATAATTTTAAAACACATGTACTGTTTTATATATTTTTTGATTTGTTTTCTATTTTTTATTTCAGCTTCTCTTCTAAATATGAATGATAAGGTCTCCAAGTATCCATTTGGAAGGAGAGGGGATAGGATTCATTGATTTCTTCTAACAATGTTGAATTTAAAACTTCATATCATATGCTTGGAGTTTTGACTATATGAAAAATAGCCAAATGCCATCATTTTCTCATATATTCCCCAGAATTTTTTGTCTGTAGTTTTTGTGTAAATTTGGGGTTTCATACACCTTCCATCATCAAAGTTGGTATAATCCTTGTTCAACTCATGTTTAATTAATCATGTTTGTGATACTTTATGGCTATAGCTTTTGACATTACTAGGAGACATGAGTTCATAGAAAACCGTTTCTCTGTATCTCACATTATTTCTAACCCTCTTCCACAATAATTTCTGAGTTTCATTTGAAGAAGTTGTATTCTATATGCATCAGTTGGGGTTGGTTTCCACATATTTGCATTTTGATTGGCTGTGTATTTGTATAGTGGTATCCAAAGAGAATGTTTCCCAGATGAGGGGGAAGGACAGTGTTTATTTGTGGCTTAAGGGCATGTTTAATATGTAGTTAGAAATTACGATTTAATAATGTGTTTTTTGTAAAGTCTCCTTCATGACTCATGATTGTATAATTCCTTGGTATATGGCTCAGCTTCTGACATCATGCAAAATTTCCCTCTTGCTTATTGAGTCATAAGTCCAATTAGGGAGCTGTTGGTTACTGCCAAGGTATGCGTGCCAGTATTGCATACTTCTTAAAGTTATTACCCCACGCTGGTCATTGCTGTAGTTCATAGGTACCATTTTAAATGATATATAACATCATTGAATGTTATATGTATATAACAACAATGAATATTTTAAAAGGCAATAAGTTAGAGAGAGAACAAGATGTAGTATGTGGAAGTATCTAGAAAGAAGAATGGAATAGGAGGTGGAATGATTTGACTATATTATAGTCTCAAACATTAAAAGAACTACTGTTTTAAAATGAAAAATAAATCTTCAAGTTACCAAAAGAACAGCTTGGTCTCTATTTCAAGAGAATCCATTGTTTTACCTGTTTGGTATCTGTTTTAGCCTGTGTATATTTGTATATATGTGATAAAATATCATTTTGAAGTTTTAAAAGAATTAGCTGGATATGGATCTAAGAAGAGGGATCTTATATCTAAGAAACATCTATAAATTATTATTCGTTAGAGAAATGCAATTAAAACTACTCTGAGATTTTATCTTACCCTAATTACAATGGCTAAGATCAAGAAAGTAACTAATCTCCTTTGTTTATCTACAGTTACTCATATGTATTATTTCAGGGCTTACCATTTAACCATTTAGTATTAGATAAAGAATTGTATCTATCTGTCTGTCTGTGTGTGTGAGTGTGTGTGTGTATAATCAAAAAAGAAGTGATGTATTTCATTGAGACAGCAAATACTGAGCATTAAGGAAATATTGAATATAATAATGAAAAACTTAATACTTTCTCAAGATATAAAGCTAATTAGTGTATACCTATCAATTCTAGGAAGTTGATCAACACAGGGGCTAAATAAGTTTACTAGTAAGAAAAAAAGGAGAAGTGTTATTATAATTATTACCAAATATTTGCATTGTCCATTTAGAATTTCACTGAGAACAATGAGATTTGAGTCAAAATTATGTAATTCGTTAATGAGTTGGCACTAAAGACATTAAAGGTAGTGTTAAATAAGAATGCTTAAATTTGTTTAAAATACAGCATCAGTTGCTACATAAAGGATAGGAGAAGCGTTTGGGGAACAGAGAGCTATAAAAGTTGCTCATCTTGCATTCTATTGCCATGTCTATTTAAAACATCCAACTGGAAATGAGTACTAAGAAAAGATCTCTGTTTTAAGAAAAGAAACAATGTGTTCCATTGGAATAAGTTATCAGACAACAATTTGGAATTCCAGTTACGGTTATTTGACATACATATTATATACATGAGTGTGTTCCTATAATTTATGCATAATTATGAATAGTTATTGGTAACTTAATGGAAATATAAATAATATCCATCTCTGGCTTATCATTTGTCTAGATCATGAATCATTATTGTACTGGTTGGTTCCATTTATTATCTGATTAAAGTACAGTAAATTTTTATGTGCTTTGTTCAATTTGTGTGATTTTTCTCTTTAAGATGGTACATGCTAAGTTTTTGTTTTCCGTGTTGAATTCTACGATATTATTGTAAATTATTTTTAATGTGCTAAAAAATCCTGAAAACAAAACAATCCTGATTGTTTTGAAATCAATTGAAGAGCTTAATTAATGGTGGATTGTAGCTAAGTGAATAGAATGAGTGAATAGGAAGTTCAGATGCTCCAGAATCATGAAATTTCTTATGATTCTTAAGGAAACTTTAGCCATTGACACAGTTGATAACACTTGGAAAGAGTGTTTTCATGTAAATGTACATCAAAACTACAAATGAGATGTCTGGGTGGATCACTTTCTTAATGGTGTCTAAGTTGCAGTTCGGGGTGATCTTCACCCAGCACTATGAACAAGAGATCCTAAAAATTTCCTAAAACAATCTTGCCCCAAACTTGAAAAACTGACCATGTACCTTTAAACAGTTAATTATTGAATAAACAAAAATAAAGTCTGTCAGTCCTGATCATGAAAGTAAAATATCAGATATCTGGAGATATTTACAAAGTGAATATATAGCTTTGGGATAGATGAGGTAAATATTAAGAAAGCATATGATAAACAAGGTAATGAAGATCTAAAGTATGCAATCCACTCCCCCTGGGGAATAAATATAATCCAGAAACTTCCCTTCCATGTATGTTCACATGAGAACAGATCAATATTCTTTAATATGCCTAGGTTCTCATTTTGACTGCAATGCTGCTCACAATATAAAGGTATGAAAACAACTGAGCTGTAAAGCAACAGATGACTGAACAAGGAAACTATGTATATATAAAGTGACATATCAGACCCCCCCCAAAGGATAAGATCTTAGCATTTTCTGGAGGAAATTCTGCTAAGAAATAACTAGACATACAAATGAAAGTATTGTGTGGTCTTATTCATGTGTGAATTCATTCAAATTTGTCTGCAGTAATTAAGAACAGAATGGTAGTAACCAAGTTGAGAGAGTGAGGAGAAACTGTAAGCCAATAAATCAGAGGTTCAATGTGCCAGATACAAGGAATCAGCTCTAGAGCCATGCCATGGTGGCCATAGGTAAGATTGTATTTCATTTAGGATGAAACAGAAGTTATCTCTTCTGGATATGATAAATTGCTTCATTTTTCTGACAATTTGATCATTTATATGTAACTCAAACTATCACTTTAGTGTCTTAAATGTACACACCAACATTTATGTAAGTTAAAAGATGAGTTGGAAAAAAATTGCCACCAAAAATAAAAAAAAATAAAAAATGAATTTCTTTGTATTTTAACTAAAACAATCTGCCAGTTTGGAAAGGAATATAGTCCTGTGTCTGTTCTGATTGTGTGATATGGCGGTGGTGGCACTGAGAACTCCATATTGCATACTTCAAAAAGACTGTCCCATGCAGAGTGGCAGTTTTCCTAATCCTATTTTCTAAGCCATTAGTCTATAAATGGTAACTTTCCTGCTATCATTCTTAGAAGAGATGTGTATAAACTCAAAGCAAGATCAAGATCTTAAAATGAATAGCCCTATATTCCACAGTACACATCACTGCTTTCTCTACCCTGATAAAGAAATGACCCTAAAACACAAAGAAGTTTGATTTCTATACACAGCGTCTTAATTTACCTCTGTGTAATACATATATTCAGTTCATTTAAAAAACAGAACAATTTTACAGATATCTCACATTATACAGGCTGAGATAGAAACAAACACAGGTTGAACTTTTTTTATCAAAAAGGGAATTAACTTACACTTTAGGCTAATATTTTGTTTGGAATACAGCAAAAGTTTTCAAGTGTCTACTTTTTAAATTTTTTTTGGACTTTTTAGATTGGGACCTGAAAAAACAAGTTTTCTGTGATACTGTATCTCCTAGGGATGTTAATAGTTCTACCCATGAAGTACTGCCAGCATGGCTGACTACACAGGACGTGCATATATTCTTACATCTTATCAAAATCATTTATGCAGTATTAAATGTAAAAAATGTAATGATAAGTTTGATCAGAAAACTCTGGTTTTATAAATAGCCTACTTTGAGTTTTATGGATATAAACACTGTTGTGTATATACAAACACTCAAAAGAAGCTCATATATTCAATGACATTTCAAAAGGACATACCAATCTCAGCTCAAACTTCCCAGCCTTGTGCACTTTTACTATGAACTTAAGTCTTTTTCCTATAATGTAAATTCTGAATGCTAAAGCCATATTTTGTGTAAATGCTTTTGCATTATATCAAATTGCCATAGTTATTAAATTCCTATACCTTAATATTCTTTTTGTTTACTTTTAAAACGCCCACAGCTTTAGCTTACATGATTCTTGCTGCCTTCTTTCCTCCTTTCTGTTCATTTCACACAATATGCATTTGAATTTACATATTGAACAATAAACAATTTTTTTATGAAAACTAATGATGGGTAGAACTTTTAACATCCCTAGGAGATACAGTATCACAGAAAACTTGTTTTTTCAGGTCCCAATCTAAAAAGTCCAAAAAAAATTTTAAAAAGTAGACACTTGAAAACATCTAGAGAAATATTAAAATAAAATTAAAAATCGCTTAGCTATTTGCAGTCAAATAAGCAGAACTATTTTTAATAAAAAATACAATCTCCTTTAACCTCCTACAGGGTTTTTGGTTATATATCATGATATGAGACTGGAATCATCTTGTGTTTACCATTTTGACTACCAAATATTGATGTTTTTTTCATTTGAAAATTAATTTCAATGTCACAATAATGCTTTGAAAGTATGTCCTGCTATCTTATAATATTTGTGGTGTCTTCTGATATAAAATTATTTGTAAAGGTTTTATACTCTTTCAAGTCATGTTTTGGTAATTCACTTTATAATCTCTCACCATTTACTTACAAAGTGTGACTATATGGAAAATTAGTCAAAAGAAGTAGATTTCATTAACAAATGAAACTTATTTAAAGATAGAGCTAGCCTGTTAGATAAATCAACTGATGCTAACACCATATTGTCATGGTTAACACTTTGATGATACCTTTGCTATTATTCCTGGTGCATTTTCATTTTTCTTAGTGTGTTATTGAAAATCAAGTAAATGTGATGCTGAAACTTACCCCTGTGTTCAGACAAAAATGTGCTTAAAGCACAAGTGTATGTCAGTCGAATTAGGCTTGAAAATATCTTGGGATATGATAGAAAAGTGGACATTAGACTGCTTTTTGCATAGAGCACAACTCCAGAAAACCACACAGGGATGTATGAATCTGACAGAGGAAATAGACATATGAAGATCAGAAAACTGAAAGTGATAGCTATGACTGGAACAAACCAAGAGAACTAGTACATAAGTATAGATAAATTATACTTAATTTAAAAGTCAGTAAGTTAATTTTATTGAAATGTGAAACTATTTCTTTTTTTTTTTCTTTTATTGGATATTTTATTGATTTACATATCAAATGTTATCCCCCTTCCCGGTTTCACTTCCAGAAATCCCCTATCACTTTGCCCCTACCCCTGCTTCTATGAGGGTTCTCCAGCACCCACCCACCAACTCCTGCCTCTCTGCCCTGGCATTTCCCTACACCGGGGCATTGAACCTTCACAGGACCAAGCTCCTTTCCTCCTATTGATGCCCAACAACATCATCCTCTGTTTCATATGCAGCTGAGCCATGGGACACTCCATAGTATTCTTTGGTTGGTGGTTTAGTCCCTGGGAGCTCTGGGAGGATGTGGTTGGTTGATATTATTGTTCTTCCTATGGGGTTGCAATCCCCTTCAGATCCTTCAGTCCTTTATCCAACGCCTCCATTGGGGACCGCATTGTTAGTACAATGGTTGGCTGCAAGCATCCACCTCTGTATTTGTCAGGCTCTGGCAGAGCCTCTCAGGAGACAGCTATATCAGACTCCTGTCAGCAAGCACTTCTTGGCTTCTGAAACTCATAGAAGAGAAAGTGGGGAAGAGCCTCGGACACATCTGCACAAGGGAAAATTTTCTGAACAGAAGACCAATGGTTTATGCTCTAAGATAAACAATAGACAAATGGGACCTCATAAAATTGCAAAGCTTCTGTAAGGCAAAGGATACTGTCAATAGGACAAAATCACAATCAACAAATTGGGAAAAGATCTTTACCAATCCTACACCCAATAGAGGAATAATGACCAATATATACAAAGAACTCAAGAAATTCCACTCCAAAGAATCAAATAACCCTATTTAAAAGTGGAGTACAGAGCTAAACAAAGAATTTTCAACTCAGGAATTTCAAATAGCCAAGAAGCACCAAAGAAATATTCAACATCCTTAGTCATCAGGGAAATGCAAATCAAAACAACCTTGAGATTCCACCTCACACCAGTCAGAATGACTAAGATCAAAAACTCAGGTGACAACAGATGCTGGGGAGGATGCAGAGAAAGAGGAACACTCCTCTATTGCTGGTGGGATTGCAGGCTGGTGAGACTATTACTAACTTGAAAGCACAAAATCAAAATTGCTTTAAAATCCCATAACTTTTTAATGTACACACAGCACCACAAGAAGGAAATAACACTGAGGTCATGTGATTGCTCAGTACCAAAATACAGGCACTCTGTATTCATGTAAGAAAACTATCTTCAGACAGTTGGTTTAGTACGTCTAATATGAGATTACATGTAGTGTCCATTCATAATATTTTTTGAATTATGGATATACAAATACTTCAAAGTCTAAGAGTCCCAAACTCCAAAGCACATGCAGACCCATGTATTTACAATAGGTGATGCCTAATAGTTTCTCCTGCAACTACCGTACCACCTTTTGCCTCAGAATTCTAGATGCTCTCAGAATTTTGTTCTCCTGGTGAATCTTCAAGTTGAATGAGTTGACACAAAATTTCAACAATAAATCAAATATCCTCACAGCTCGTTTTTTTTCTTGGGCTTGGGGATATATACAATATTCCTCTACTTTGCACAGTCTGTAAATATAATAACATCCTCTTTGCTTTCTTGTTATCATCATTAATGAGTTCCTTTAAAGAAACTGGACCACCCCTAACCTCTGTGGCAGTCCCCTGGTTTCCTCCTCCCTCGTAGGAAAGTTGTTCTTTCATGTGAAACCGTAACTGATTTTTAGTCCACATTACAAACAAAATTTTTCTATCTAAGCTGATGCAAGCTAATTCTTAAGTAAAATTTTGTGAGAGAAGATACTGCACATCCATGGCTGCTTTCATCTGTTAATCTCATGATTTGATTCACAGGGGTGAGGGGAAGCAATTAAATTTTCCTGGCATGTTTTTTTCTCTGTAAAATCACACTACTTGCTTATTATAATTCATTTATCTTTAGATATATTCCAATATTTATCTTAGGATTTGTCTTCTTATTTCACTAAGAGTTGAGGTGACAGGTACTCTCTCTTTAAGAAAACAGACTTATTTGCTTACGGCTTTTCTATTTTATTCTATTGATGTACTGGTGAAAATAAAAAAAACCTCTGTTCATCACTGGGAAGCAAGCTCACTGTATAGATTATCACTCTTATTATGTTTTAAAACTGTTCCATCAAATCAATGTGGGGTGTGTGTGTGTGTGTCTGTGTGTGTCTGTGTGTCTGTGTGTGTGTTTGTCAAGATTCTGGATTTTGTGGTAAAAAAGCAGAATACTTGACTTCTAAAATGACCCATTCCCTGGCCCTCCTGTTTGCTGAGATCTTTATTCTATCCTAATTACTTCAGCTTCAATTTTCTACCTTGTCTTCTTTCAAAAACTTATGTGTTATTAAAACATGATTTTAGAAAGCAGGTCAATATCATAGACATTTCAAAGTCTTTGTGGGTTTCATTATCCTCTCATTAATTAGTATATACTTAATCTCTATTTATTTCTTTGAAAACCCCTTTGGATATTATTAACATTTCTTTTCATATATTTCCCTTTTCTCTACAAGACTTATCTAATGATTTTTATTTTATCACTTGAATTCCATTGATCTTTCCTTTCTGGTTATCATTTTTCTTTACTTCTATATTTCAGTCCTGAACTAATACATAGATTCACCACTCTTAGATAACTTACAATGTTTAGAACCACTAAACATTTTCTTGCTTCCAATTTCTTAAGTTTTTTTGTTTATCAACAATTAACACATTCACTTCTTTAAATTATTTCAATATGAAGCAAATATAACCCCTCTTTAGATATCCCCTATTCCCAGACCATCTAAAATGGGAGAGCTTAAATCCAAAAGTGAGGAAAAATGGCGAAAGATAACGATGCAAAATTTCTATTGATAAATCTCTGGGAAGAATTAGTAAAGTTCAGGGAAGAGGAATGTGGTGTTTTGTTTGTTGTGGTTGTTATCTTCTGTTTGTCTGTGGCAATGTTCTGGTACATTAAGAAAAATCTGAATGTAAGTGTAGAAGTATTGATATTGAGAAAAAAGAGAATAAGCAACCAGCAAAATAATGTTATAGCCCACCCTGGAGTGAGTATAGGATTCTCAAAGGAATGTGCTACATTTAAGCATCTGAAAATAACGGCATAGCAATAAGACAACTTTCAAGTGACATTCTTTAAAAGATTTCAAAAGAGATATTTAAAAGTTTGGGATTCTCATTTTTAAATAAGATATGTTTCTTCTGTAAATAAGATTAGAAATAGCATATTAGGTGTATTTCTAATATTTGCAGACTTATAAGACAAAAACACAGACCAAAAACATCAAGAGAATCTTTAGCTTACATGGATCACAGGGATTTTAGACTTGTGTTTAGTTGCTAAGATGCTTTGTGATATTCTGAATTTTCATCTTTTAGTGGTAAGAAGCTCCTTTTCCTTTCAATGTTCTTAGTTATGACTAATTTTGTATCCTGCCTCAATTTCCCCATATGACATATCAATGGCTTAATTCTAATGGTTGTTAATGGTTGCATTTTCTTTATCTAAGGCTTTCTCAAGCTGAGTATACAGGCATTGCCTACCTAGGGATTGAAAGTCTTGGGTTGCCTGATTGGGGGAGGGGGACACTGGGATGAGAATCTGAGCCAGTAGGCTGGAAGATTGACAATCAGTAGCAATCTGAATGTGGAAGTTGCCATAATTAGTACATTTGCATATAATGAGATCCCTTGGTTTATTCGCATACCTAAGAGGCAAGGCTGTGATTTTTTAAGTTGATTATTGTCTTTGTTTACATTTCAAAAGTTATCCCCTTTCCTGCTCCTCCCAACCCCCCATCCCATCCCCTTTCCCCCTGCTTCTATGAGGGTGTTCCACCAACCTCCTTCCTGTCCTGATTACCCTATACTGGGACACCAAGCCTTCACAGGACCAAGGACCTCTCCTGCCTTTAATGCTTGACAAGGCCATCCTCTGCTACATCTGCAGCTGGAGCCGTGGGTCCCTCCATGAGTACTCTTTGGTTGGTGGTTTAGTCCCTGGGAGCTCTGGGGGGTCTGGCTGGTTGATATTGTTGTTCTTCCTATAGGGTTGCAATCCCCTTCAGATCTTTCATTCCTTTCTCTAACTTCTCCATTGGGGACCCTGTGCTCAGCCCAATGGTTGGCTGTGAGCATCCACCTCTGTATTTGTCAGGCTCTGGCAGGCTTCTTAGGAGACAGCTATATCAGGCTCCTGTCAGCAAGCACTTCTTGGCATCCACAATATTGTACAGGTTTGGCGACTGTATATGGTATGGATCCCTAGGTGGGGCAGTCTCTGGATGGCCTTTTCTTTAAACTCTATTCTATACTTTGTCTCTATATCTTCTCCCCTGAGTATTTTGTTCCCTCTTCTAAGAAGGACTGAAGCACCCATACTTTGGTCTTCCTTCTTCTTGAGCTTCATGTGTTCTGTGGATTGTATCTTGGGTATTCCGAACTTTGGGGCTAATATCTACTTGTCAGTGAATGCATACTATGTGTGGTGTTCTTTTGTGACTGGATTACCTCACTCAGGATGATATTTTCTAGTTCCATCCATTTTTGTATGAATTTCATGAAGTCATTGTTCTTAACAGGGCTGCTATGAACATAGTGGAACATGTGCCCCTGCCTCATGGTAGGACATATTTTGGGTATATACCCTAGAGTGTTATAGCTGGGTCTTCAGGTAGATCTATTTCCAATTTTCTGAGGAATTTCCAGATTGATTTCCAGAGTGGTTGTACCAGTTTCCAGTCCCACCAGCAATGGAATCTGAAGGTCTCCAACAAGGCCTCCCAGAAGAGTCACTGCAGCTAGGGCCACAGTGCCATAGGTCACCTGAGTACTACCCCTCTAAAGATCCCACAGTCTGAAGCATGTTGAACATGAACATGTTATATGCCCATTTCTCTCTCTCTCTCTCTCTCTCTCTCTCTCTCTCTCTCTCTCTCTCT